>VICI01004962.1:0-10076 GCA_019593645.1 Akabosia matsudoensis
AATTGTAATAAAGGAGCGAGTGAATATGTCCTCCGAATGCACCTGTGGGCACTATAAAAAACAGTCTTTTGTATTTCACAACTGTTGTTTATTAAAACTTTTATTCCTTTCTTCCATTAGCAATTGTGCTGTCAACTGTGTGTCTGTTCCTAACAAAGTTATAAGAATAAAGCAAGAAACAAATAAATGTTGTATTCAGTTTGTGATCAAGATGTAAAAGGTCGGAGATGACAACAGAGCATCGTCAAAACTGAGAAAATCATATATAATATGACATGACCGCTTGAAGGCTCAAAACTTTCACATTTCGTTTTTACTGGGGAAACAAAAACAATATTTCTAAAACAAGTAGGCGTGGGTCACACTCCGAGGACGCAGTAAAACCATCTTGCTTTGTACTTCGCAGTATGTATTTGAAAAACTTTTACCTTTGACTGAATTGAGGAAGAAATTTTTGCAGATTTGACGAAAGTTTTGTAAACAATGCTTTATTGTTGATTTTGTAGTTTTACTATACAAATATTTCCGGTTGACTTTGGGTTTGTGATGACGTTTACTAATATTTACAGTAACGACTGGAGGGGAAATTCCCATTCGGAGAATTTCAGCAAAAATTAAATGTTCGAACCCTCGCTTTTTTAATCAAGGATTTGTAGTTAACAGGAAAAAACTAATCCTTCAAAAGCAAAAATTCCTAAATTTTTCCTTTGAAATTTGAAATATCCCAAAAAATGGCTATGATTCTATGTAATACATACATATAATGACATAATTTTCAAATAAGACCCATGTGAAATAGTGAAAGCAAAGTACCCGTAGCACTTCATTAGCGCCAAAGCTGCGGAACGCTAATTTGGATATTTTGGTGCAATGAAGAGAAAATCTGAGAAACTATAAAGCTTACAATACATACAGATTTATGCTTTCCCACATGTAAGTTTTATTTGTAAGATGAAGGTAGCCATGCCGTGACAAAAGACTAGGAAAGGAAAACGTAAAAACTTTTTGCACGCATTTCTCTGGTTTTTACTTGCTTGTGATTTCTCTTGGTCCAGTTGTGAGCTCGCATGCTATGCTACAGCAAACCCAGATATGAAATATGTGTTCATTTTGTAGAAAGTTTTTGAAAAAACACCTTTAAAGAAATAAGCCTAGTTACACCAAGTTACATAGTGTAAATGCAAGAAACTTTGCCCTATGCGTCACAGCAACTGAAATACACTTCCGTGGTAAAATAGTGGTTAAGTAACACGAACGTGTACATTACATAAAACGTGTGATCAAATATATTAAACTAACAATACATATTTCATAATATTCCTTTGGTAACCTTTTGTGCTTTCCCATGATGGCAATCTTAGGCTAAACCGCTAAAGATCGAGGGCAACGAAGAATAAAGGCACACGGTTTGACGGTCGACAGAGCAAGAACTTTTATTGGGATTTGGTTTACTGATTTGTCACTGATTTTTTTTTCTGGGGTTCACACATCAAGAATAGGCTATATAGCAAGTCTGTGTCGTATATTATAATCGCTCGCATACTAACTCTGAAAACTTTCTCTTGATGTGGAAGGTAGGTTAATTCGGGAATAAATATTCGTAAATGTTCTCATAGTACCTGCAACATTTTCTCGACATATTGTAATCTATATATATAAAACATATTCTATATGCATCTACTAATGAGCTTTCACAAGGATACCCAAAAGGCCATATTCTTTCTCCATTCTTGGATCGATTAAAAGGAAATCTGTTTTTTTTCATGGGAGAGTAACATGGATAAACAATACTGTTTGCGAGACTCATGTAAGTATGCATGTTTCACCGGCATATTTTCTTTCTAGTGCAAATTCAACTTGCCAACAAGTCACGTCAACCAAAGCAAAATAGTTAACCCCAATCTTTAGAATGTGTTCGTGAAAAATGTTACTTGATTGTGCTGGAGCAGTTTCTTTTGTGAGCGTCATCGTAAGATTGGATAAATAAAATATATAATGCATAGGTTAAGCTACGTCAGGCTTTAATAGAAAACTTATGAAAATTATGGAAAGCCGAACACAGGTTGAAAGAGAAAGGAGTGGAAAAGTTTAATAACAAAAGACGTGTTTCAGTTTCGAAGAAAATTTGCGTTGAAAATATGCTGGATTGGTTTATACAAGTAAACGTGAAAATGGAGAATTTCCAAATTGACACGTTTAGCTAAATGACACCAATGACTATGGTGACTAATTACATTATTCAAGCAAAGCGGCGTGGTGTCTGTGTTAAAAGTGTTGTTTCACATGATGAGGTGAAAGTTATAGCAAGTGCAGGTGTTAGTAAAGTCGTGCCAGAAAAATGCACGCAGCCAGGGCAATACATAAACAACGGGAGAAGCGGGACGAGAAGCCAAAGTTGGATGTGAGAAGACCATCAGCCATCTCACAGTACAGTAGAAATTTACAGCGATCGCCAGTAGTGTCAGTGGATGCTAAAAAATCCTTGAACCCAAGCGAGGTAATGATAGAAACAAACCTGTGATGTTCAGATAACTATGATCAAGGTCACGAAAAAGATATATACTCACATGGATTCTTAAACAAACAAAGAATGGCATTGTTAACTCATTATTACTGGTATCACGTGAGGTGTGAAATTGTTATTCCCATACAATCCATCAGCAAACATCTCATATTGCTTTTACCAAGCTACCAAGGACAATAGGAGAGTGAAAGCATTTCGAAGCCTGTCTGCTCATATTTTTAAGCTAAAAAATACAATGAAGAGACAATTTTAACGCCGACGTGTTTTGAATTTTTGAATGACGCTCAGTAACTTCAGTTTTTGCTGGTATTATACTTTGAGTAACGAATAGTTTACGCACGAGGGAAGAACCAATGAGCAATTTATTCGAATTGAAATCGAATATGGAGGCACTTATTGTTTAAAAATGTACCTATTTCTAGAAAGACGTAATACTTTTCTTCCTTAATGAAAGCCCATTATTCGGCGATATTGTATTTTGCTCAGGCGAAAGCAATGGAAGAAAATTTCAGGAAGTAGAGTTTCCATCGAATTCTATAAAAATTAATTCTCACAAAAAGATGATCAAAATTATTGATCGGTTAATGGATATGTATCGTGTTCATTTCAGGCATCATTTGAAATTGTAATGAATGTTGAAAGTAAAACATGAAGTTTCCTGAAACATTGAGGTAAACATCAGGAGAGAAATGATAATTTCCGAAACTGTGCGCTGTGTTTTGTCGCTCGCGGAGAAAGGCTTTTGACTCTGCAGTCTATTTCCCCGTAGGACCCTTCTGTCCCAAATGCAACTTCTCTAGTGCATACATTATCAATCAAAATTCAGAAATCTGTCCACCAACCTAACCGCACAATTGGCGGACAGGCACACGTTATTTTGTTGCTTCCAACTATTCTTAATTGGAAACTGTTCTAGACAAGGTAATCCCTAAAGGAAAAACTCATCATCCTAAAATATTTTCGGTTTAAGCCTGTAGAATTATGCTCCCGTGGGTATTATAAATATGAGGTCAGATATATGTAATCATTTTGTTTGAATATTGATTGATGTTATTTTATGCATGAATGAAATTCCAATCTAACCTACCACTGTACCAGAAGGGAATCCTTCTTACTTGCCTCGAAGACTATTGCGCTGCATGTGGGGACGTATATTTTAAAAACAAGTACCTACATAAGTATGGCACAAATATGTCACATTTCGCTTACTGCCTACATTTAAGATTTACAAAAGCTTCCTGTTTTACTAAGCCATGTTCATTAATTCGTGTCCCACCGGCGTTCGTGTCAACTGTGATATACTTAGGCATCTTTATTGAGATGCCCATTTTTCCTTTCTCAATCACAAATTGCCCCGTCGTCTGCACGACAAAGATATTGGCATATTCAATATTAGAATTTCGTTCCACCAATAGGAAGTGTCAATGTAGTTATAAAGATGACGTCAACAATCGTAGGCCAATTTTTTTACACACTTAAATGCTTTAAAATTACGACAAATAATGACAAAAAGCTGAATGCTCATAGAAACATTGCCATGGACATGATATTCTTTCTTTACCCTTTCTTATGATGAAATTGTTCAAGATTAGTATCATGGCGTAACCATTGGCAATGAAACAAGTGTGTAAAGCTACTTTCAAAGGTATAACCTCCCTCTGCAACGAAAAATATAATTTTAGTCTAAGGAGTCGTCTTGAGGGTGCCATAAAAAATAATTCACTAACCCTGTCCGATTGTGTATATCTACCATCGCAAGACCTCGTGCAGAAATACATTCTGATACATTTTTTTGTGGCTTTTCCTCATGAACCGATTCCATCAACCTGGAAATAACACTTTGGATAGGAGTCAGAAAACCTTAACATCTCTTACATCGGTTTTATCATTGCCGTTTTCGGAGCAGTACCTTTGATTGTTGGAACGTTCGTTGAAGTTCCCGTGCTATGGGAGCTTGGCCTTGGTGTGACACTCCTCGGGCTTTTCATCGGAGTGGTGTTTTGGTGCTCAGAACTGTGTGCAGAAGCGAAAAGATTTTCACAAAAGAAAAATCAACTTTCTTCAAGAGGTAAAACTTTAAAAATGTATTGTTACCATAAGACGATCCTCTTGAAAAAGAAAATCAATATATTTGTCTTGTAATTGAATTGAACCAAAAAAATCAAGGAAAAATAGAAGATAGCAATCTACTTCAAGTTCCCGATCGAAAATTTGGCAATGGCATGGAAAGTAGACGCAGCTCGTTTCAAAGCGACAGCGTCAGCCTAATCTCTCCTGCAGTTCAACACTATACCCCAAAACATCCGAATCTACAAGACGGCCGCAATTCCATTTCACAGTATTCATCTGATTACTCCACACCTTCGAGTCGGGCAAACGGTCATTTAGTACCTCCAGCATTAATACTGCGCGGAAATGGTAGAAAAGATGATGGCCGAGTTGTTAGTCTGGTTCAACCGGATCCCGGTCTAGACGATGACTCAGACTCGGATGCAGAGACAGTTATAGAAGCCCCCATTTCTCATTCGAATTCGACCAAAATAATTCAGGTTCAGAGTTGCCTTGAAAAGCACCATCCGCAAATCGCTAGCCACCACCAGAGACCACATCCAGGAAATACTTTGTATGGTATTGAAAATGAAAAAATCTCGCCAAACTCCCAACAACATAGAATATTTCGAATACCGGTGCTTCCACAGGAAGTAGACAAGCTTCAAAGATGCGAGTGCGGGAGATACCTGTTGACGGAGCGAGATAAACTTATTGGTATTAGACTTCCTGGAATTAGTGGAAGTAGTAGTGGGAGCACAACAAAATCAAATTCTCCAACTCCACTCACGTCTTTGTTGCCATTTGCCGCTGCTGGAGGTAATCCTACAATAGCCCGAAATAATAAGCCACCACGGGGGAATTTAGGATTGAATTTAGAAGATGCTAACGAAACGGAGAATAATGATATAAGTTGCATACAAGACTCCACTACACCACTTGCTGATCAGCCACCTCCTCCGCCACCTAAAATTATTAATGAAAACCCAACTGTGAAAATAGCGCCAACGATACCTCCAACACCGCAAAACACTGGAAGCCATACAACTCAAGTAGAGAGCGTACTTGATCCTTCTATAAGCTCTCCTGGAGACTTTCTGACAGTCGTTCCTACCAGAATTAAGACTGAAAACTTGGATGGGGAATCTGATGATGATGATGATGATGGAGAAGTAACACCTGGAAACGAGTCGGGAAAAACGTTCCAGGAGTGTGAGGTACTTGTCGAGGAAGGAAGAGACAAAATCCTTTCAGAGTTATTGGAATTAACAGATATTAATGATGAAGAAAGGCTTGAAAGTGTTGGCAATGAGCCAGAACAACTGCTCCAGTCTATTGAACCAATGGAGCTAGTTGAGGAAAGGGAAACGCCTGCGGAGGAAGTATCTAACGATGAGAATCACAATACAGAAGACCATTTGAAAATAAGCAGGGAAGGATCTCGCAGAAGGACTCAATACCAAGCCCAGGTTTCTAGTATTAATCGGCCACGGCCTACATCCTTACCTCTTCCAATATCGATGACAGATCGTGACGTAGAGGATCCGCTTTCTAATGACGATGTCCTTGCTGAGGATGGGGATAATAATGAGCCAGAGGATATTGTTCAGACAGAGTCACTAACAACGGTACTTGTTTCAACAGAAGATAACGATGCAGACAAAGCCGAAGGCCAAGAACAAGTTGACCCGGTTAATTTGGGGAACTCGACCGTATCTAATCAGGGCTTAGAGGAGGACATGACTTTAGATGAGCTGCTGGATTCCATCGAGCAGACTCAGGACAAAGAGGTTTTGGCAGTTGTTGTACTGTAATCCATTAAGCTGGAGTTATGACTACGAGTTTAGATTAGTTTACATACATTTAGAAATGCCTACATTATTTGGTAGGCAAAGAGATTTTGAGAGAAATGTCATGAACTGATACCACACACATTTACTTATACTCCTTGCGAAAAATCCATGATGTAAAATTGCTAAGTGCTGTACTATATCCAACTTTCGTAAAATATTATTTTCGGCGAAACTTTGAATAGTAGGTTATAAAGAAAAGAAAGCTCCTTTTCATCCCAGCATGTGTGTAAGTTTAGAAAACACGCTAATCCCTAAGCCCTAGATACCAAAATATTGATAATTATTAATGTTATCATCCAATATCAAAAATTTATGTTACAAACAGTTCTTGTATAAAATGGTGTTTTTTTATCTGACCATGAAAAAGGAGAAACATGTCTTTCAGTGAAATAGATTTATTGTAATTGAGATGCTAAATATTATTATTCATTATTGGATCGTTCCGATTGCACCAATGAACAAAAATAAATCACCTGTATATAAAAGAAACCAATTAAAATACTCGGCCTACAATTTGTCCATAGTGGGCCAGTGTTTTGTAGCTCGTCAGTATCTTGTAAACAGTTAGCCGGTCTGGAATTCCTGAAGAGCCACATCCTACAATTTACACGCCTAGTTAACCGTGCAGGATATGAAGTCTCCACTAGCTAACCGCGTTTATTTACCGAATTGGCGAATTATTCTTCGCTCATAAATCATCCTACTTAAGACGTTCTTATTGAATTATAGCAATTATGAAGCCATAAATCATGCATGGTTAAAGTTGATTTACTCAATGCCCGATATTTAATAGATTTACAATGAATCGCCAAAGACTAAAGCACAGTTTGCAAACTATTACTGGTCCGTGTAAACAAGCAATTGAGCCCAGTCCTTCATTGTCATGCAAATCTCAGGCAAACCATTGTGGGAAATTGGCAAACTTTCAAATGGAGTGAATGGAGCAAACACGATACGGACTTCACACTCGTTTGAACTCGTAGCAAAGGCGGCTACAAGTTTTACGCCTAAGAGTGCATGATGCGTTTTTGTTTACGCATGAAAAATCCACCAAGTCATCCACTTCTAAATTTTTTAATTGCTAGTGGCTACTAAACTTTGTTTGTGTGTTGAATACAATGTGCCGTTGGGTGTATGCAAGGCAGGCTTAGTTTGCTGAAGAATTTTGGAATTAAGTAATAGTACCCTTTAATATGCAAGCCTGTTTGTTTTTCAATTGATGCTTCTTTAAACATAGCCCTATAATTATAAAAATCGGCTATTTAATTGATAACCCCATCTAGAATAGGTTTAGTTGGAATCGAAGAATAGTTGAGAACGGTAACATGTTGATTTTCGCTAAGAACAAACAACATTTGATTAAGCTGTCGTATTTATCATGGACGGTTATTGCGTTAGCTTTACTAAATCTTACACATTCGGTGAAAAGTCAGGCAGTAGATAACAACCCGTATAGGCACACTGAAGTACTTGACAATAGGGGGCGATATCTTCTGGAATGGCTGGTGGACTGGGAAAGAGACCAGATAATATTCAATGTCACAGTTGCCACAAGAGGATACGTTGCCTTCGGTTTGTCCCAGAGACAGAGTATGAATGGAGCAGATATAGTAATCGGTGGAGTGGGACCCAGTGGACGACCTTATTTCGACGACTACCATGCTGTAGGAAATCAAGCCCCAGTTGTTGATGCAAAGCAAGACTGGGTTCTGATTTCAGCACGTGAAAACTCATCACATACATTTCTTCGTTTCTCACGGCCTTTCGACACGTGTGATAATCAAGACATTGCTATTGCTGATGATACTACTAGCTATTTTATGGGCTTACGGAGAAAGTGATGACACCGCAGAATACCATTACCGGAACCGAGGAGCCAAATTTATTTACCTGAGAGACCCAGATCTTACTCCCCGGCCGATTCTGGAAGCACACAGAAACAATCGCACTCTCCGTCGTGTTGGTAATGATGTAAATATATGGGCGATCCGCGAGGTATTCAATATTCCAACAAAGCGAACAACATATTGGTGCAACATAAAGAAGTTTTCTCCTCCCAAACCTGAAAAACATCAGATAATTGGGGTATAGTGGTAAAAAAATACGTACATGCCTAAACTGTACCAAAATATTTATAAGTATCATTTTGTACGAAAGCAAATTTATATCTTTCAGTGGACGGTTAAAATNTAAAAAAATACGTACATGCCTAAACTGTACCAAAATATTTATAAGTATCATTTTGTACGAAAGCAAATTTATATCTTTCAGTGGACGGTTAAAATCGATCAGGAAGCTATCGGAAACATGCATCATTTGCTCCTGTACCGGTGTAATCCTCCGCTCGGTCTTAGTCCAACCATTGTCTATGAGCCATTTCTCCGGTTACCTGGAGAAGAGTGCTATTCTCCAACGCAGCCTCTCGGAGTGATTCCGTTCCAATTCTGCACAGAGCTGAAAATGGGCCATGCAATAGGGGGTACTCCGTTTTTTATGCCGGACCATGTTGGCTTCCCAGTTGGTGAGACTAATCCAGCCGAGTACTTCATGCTCCAAGTGCATTATGATAACGTAGCAGGAAGGGCAAACATCACGTCTGACATTCAAATAGATATATTTTATACTAATCGCTTGAGAAAAAATGATGGTGCTATTTTAAGCCTTGGCCATCATATACCTGGTTCACCGTCTATACTTTTACCACCAAACTCAATAGACCACAGAGTGCATGGTCATTGTAGTTCAGCTTGCACAAAGAAAATGTTCCCTGCGGAGGGGATTCGCGTGTTGGCAACTTTATTACATTCTCACAACGCTGGGAGACGGCTTAGGGTCCAGCATTTTAGAAATAATCGGGAACTCCCGTGGATTTCCAATGACGACAATTATCAGTTCACTTTCCAGCCTGTTAGGATGTTCCAAAATGAAGTGGTTGTCATGCCAGGTGACCATGTAACTATGCGTAAGTATCTATGCATTTGACTGCAAGAAGCTTTAACCTGAAGGTCGATCCTTATTGCTCACGAAAAATGAATGAAAATAACTATTTTCGAATATATGCGAATAGGCTGCTTCTATGATACTAGTCAAGCCAACAAAACCACAGTTGGTGGCTATGGTACTGATCAAGAGATGTGCAAAACCTTTATGGTTTACTACAACAGACTGGAGGAATATCCAGTATGCCGCAGTGAAATTACTTCAACTGACTACATGGAAAGATATCTTGGGGGAACAAGCAACGTCACCTGGAACCAACCACGTTTGGAGTTTACGGCTACTTCACCGACTCATCTTGCGGGAATGACAGTATCAGAAATCTCAGATTCTATGTTTGTCAATTGGAATATTGATTTACGACAACAGCTCCAGAGAGATCACATCATGCTTCCACATGTTGAAATTTGTCCAAGCTTGAAAGAGGCAATGATAACAAGTCTGCTGGGTCTTGAAGTGCCTCCGAATTATGTCTCATTCCCTATTCAAGCAACTCCCTATGAAAGACCTAGTAAGTGCTCGATACAAAACCACTAACAATGTCTGTGTCCACATCCAAGTCAGTGGGGGCCAGACGGCCATAACTGGCCGTCAATAATATTTTGAAGAAAAATAAATTAATTCTACGGCCATAAGTAGCCGTGCGACGGCCA
>VICI01004963.1:0-10075 GCA_019593645.1 Akabosia matsudoensis
GAAGGATTTTCGTTTATTTTCGTGCAATATCTAAAAACGAAAATAATCGCGAATGTATTCATTTCTCGTCTGGTACTGTATTTGGAATAAGTTTCGAAAAAATTGACAAGTTTATGGATTGTAAAATAAACTAAATTCATACGTTTGTCATGAAAGTCAGATTTGTCATACAATTAGGTAAAATAAGACATCGTGTTTTGAACCTGGAAGCACTCTAGAATTCATATATTTCGCATCATAATAATACAAACTAATCGCCTACACTTGCTTTGCAATGCGATGCATCGTTATTTTTCCCATATCTATCAGTAATGGTAGAGCATCTATACCATATCTTCTAACCTTCGCTGCTAGAAGGAGGATTCGTTAGTTCTTTCGTACGCGTCGAAATTGATGCAGGTATCTCCAAAATCTATTGTACATCGCTCGTAAGTAATAATGCGTCATTTCCTGCAACATATCATTCCAAAATTATGTTACTCTTATGCAACCAATGTTCAATCTTTTCTTGAGACGGTTAGGTAACTGACAACGTCTTACGATTTAGCACTAGTTATCACTGATATTCTTATCATAGTTAATAGTTACATTCAAGGTTATACAACAGGAAAGCTTTTACCCAGCAATTAATGCATCTGTTAGTAGGTATGTCAATATTTTAAAATGTCTTTGTAGGGTGCATCGTCTTGAAATCCAGTTATCCGTTTACCATATTAAAATTACAAATAACTTGAGCACAACGATGTTAGTAGGTACGTTGTTAACATGCTCACTGCATGTAAAGTGTAGCATCATCAAATAATTTAAACGATAATTCGATTCGTAAAGGCTGGATGATTTCAGTCTTTCAAAATTTGCTTACATTGTTAAACTGATTATCGACTACGTTCATTTCGCAATAAGACACTGACCTTTTCTGATAAATCACATTCACCAGATGTTACAAAGTTTTTGTGATTCAAAATGTCATAAATGTCCGATGAAAATTACTAATAAAATCTGAACTTTAACTGCATATGTACATTAGCACATTAGAAAAATAATATATATCCATATATGACCCTCTAATCTAAACCCTACCTCAGTGAAACGACTTTGTTGGCCGTATAAATAAATTACATTTTTAAACGCCAAAATGTATGCAAATATCGCGACCTTTATGTTCGATAAAAACTGATGACGGCAATGAAGGCAGTTGGGTACTGTTATGAGCGGACGAGAATTGGAGGAAAAAGATTACAAGTACCATTTTAACATTTATTACACAATCTGTAAAGAATGAAGTTGCGGTTAAGAATTAGAGCCATAATAGACAGGGTCAGGTATGTATGTACATTTAAAGAATGCAGTACGGGAATATCATAATTGACCTTCAAAGGCTATTCACTTGAAACCATGTACCTAAAATTTGCATCCATTTTGCAAAATATCCACTATTTGTCGTTTACTTATATAATTGAAAAAATTACTGCTATACGAAGGTTTCCATTGGCATGCCTTCTACAATATACAAGTTACTGCGGTTAGGGACAAGCTAAGGGAAAAGGGATACCTGAAATTAAACTGATGACGTGACGACGTATTCAGCCCTCCGTTAATACGGCTAATTCATGATTACTTTCAATTAATGGTGCATCTGTAAAACAGTCAAAGAAAGCTGTTAAACATTGTGGCCAATAGATTTACGATCACTTGTGTATCTAATCCAATGTTAAGTTTGGTCTTCTTCATTGATAAAGCGTCTTTAAAACTTTTTAAAACCAAGTTTATTTCACTAGACTTACATATAATGATACAATCTTAAAACCATCATGATTCACCGGTAATTCAATGAATATGTTCTAACTAATTATATTTTNTCTTCATTGATAAAGCGTCTTTAAAACTTTTTAAAACCAAGTTTATTTCACTAGACTTACATATAATGATACAATCTTAAAACCATCATGATTCACCGGTAATTCAATGAATATGTTCTAACTAATTATATTTTGACATTGGTAAGATTAGCGGTAGTTTGAAAATTCTGGATCCTTGAATTCTCTTCCAATGTCCAACAGAATGTATTTATGTGGTGATATATTTCACATGAATGATGGATAATAACTGTGTGATGTTAATACTTTCTGTTTTGCATGCACAAGCATGGCTGTCGCATATAGTCACAAAGTAGTTTGCGAGTCGCACATTTTTCTTTTGTGTTAAAATAAAGTATTTAATGAACTTTCTGTTTTGCATGCACAAGCATGGCTGTCGCATATAGTCACAAACTAGTTTGCGAGTCGCACATTTTTCTTTTGTGTTAAAATAAAGTATTTAATGACTATTCTTTGCTCACCAAGTAGTTATCGCTTTGATACATTCTCCTGTTCAGTAGAGAAGCTTTTCAAAGAAATCTATCAATGTCCATCCTTAAATTCAATTGACGATTCGTAATTCGCTGGAGAGAAAAGAATGGATAGTACAAAAGCTATGTCGCATCTATTCCATAGATATCAGTTACATTTCGGTGTTGAAGCTGTAACAGCATCAACTTTACAGAAATCACTACTGTATTATATAGTTAGCTATTGTATTGATTTCTTTTTAAAGCAACGCATTTTATCTCTCTTTTTAAAAAAATGTTATTTCAGAGGTGATTTATTCTCCCGATACCCGGAGGATGCTAAATTCCTTTGCGAGAACGATAGCGAGCAAACTGAAGGCACGTTTCACGAACCGACCTAGGTTGAGGACCTCGCAGCTACGAAACCGGCGTTCATCATTCAAGTCAAGTTTCCCGGAACAAACTAGTGCCAAGAAATATGGTTATGCGTTTAGGCATAGTCAAATATTTATGAAATATGTGGACAAAGAGACTATCACGTACACAAAGTGGCACCTTCCCCTTAAATGTGTTCAGTGTCCCTTATCCCAACAATTCTTATTTATCTTGTATTCTAGTCATTGTAATTCCACTATGTATAGTTCCTGTCTTTGCGGAAAGCGTCTCCGAAAATGAAATCAATTTGAACAGTGCCAATACGAAGTCGACCCCATCTCAAAGCTGCTCTACAAGTTATTATAACCAAAGTGGCTTACAATTCGATCCCAAATTGACAGGTTGATACAATTCTAATCTTTGAGAATCATGAAAGATGCAGGAAGTAGATAAACGGTTTTTTCTTTCTTATGAATTCAGCAAAATGCCTATTAGAAGCCCGAGAGAAGTCTGGAACACAAGAAGTCGCGGACGATCTTTTACCACCATGGACAAATATATCACTTTTTGCTGCTGGCCAAGCATTTGCGAGGAAAAACATAGGATACTTGGGAGTCAGTCATTTCTTCGCATTGATTTTTGAAAACTTCATTCCAGACATAAAGGACGTCCTGATTACCACAGGATCTTCGAGCACCATGGACAGGGCCGTGAAGCGTTACACGGCTACAGCGACGCAGATATTGCTGTGGTATCGGAATAGCTTACTTATTCCTGCGGAAAAGGAGGTTTTACTCCATAGCTTACGGAATGTGAGAAGGCTTCACCTTGATGGTGCATTTAAAACTATCATAAGATGGGGCAAAGGGAAAAATAAGTATCTGGATGCGAAACAAAGTGAAATCTTGAAGCAACTTTATTCGCAACAACCACCCAGTGTTGTTTTTGATGACCCATTTTGGAGTGCTTTAGAAAAGGACTTGGTGGCATCAAGCATTCCTCAAGAAAAACGACGATTTCCAGAATGGACCGACAAAAGCGGTCCCACCATCAGCCAGTTTGCCCAAAGCCTTACCCAGTTTTCATTTGTAGGACTGCCAGTTCTGTTTCACAAAGAGCTGGGAATTTCCCATGTGACAAACGACGAACTGGAGGGTTATATTCATATGTGGGCTGCCATAGGACATGCTCTAGGAATTAATGACGAGTTTAATATATGCTTACATGGGGGTTTAGAAAAATCTAGACCTCTTTTCCGAGAAATTTTTGAAACGTACTTTATTCCAGCTATGTTCCAATTCAACTGGCGTGTTAGGGTTCAGCTCGGCGCATACTTGGATGTGAGTCAAATTATTAGATTTGTTTTCATAGCGTCAACCTTTAAATTGTTACACATTATGACGTAATTTTTAAAATTTTATGAAAATTTGAAGGCTCTTCATCACATGGACCAGGTCATCACTCCTCGGCTGATCACATACCGGTTTCTGCGTGATTTTGTCAAAATAAATCCTCAAAACCTGCTAAGACAATTTTCTATTCTCGAGCGTATGTATCTAGCTTTGGTTGACAGTTTGATGAGCAACAACTTAGACGCTAACCGTTTTCTTCTTAATCGTGGTGGGTTATTCTTTTTGGATGTAAACGGGTATAAGAGTTTTGGGGATCATTACAATTCCGATGCTCGAAAAAGTAGAGGTGCATTTTACACAAGAGAGAAAGTTTCATTTAGATGAGACGCTAACGAAACCAGCGAACAAGAGGCGTAGGGCCTTAAGGATGCTTAATGAAGATACATCAAAGCTGAATTTTGGAAGGGTATATAAGGATGCGAAACATGACTGATATCAGTATTTTTACATTATAAGCATATAGATGCACGAAGTCTTCGGTCAAAGAAATTTTCATTTACATAACCTCGTAATATTTCCATTTGTTTATAACTACACAATAGTTAAAAATATCTATTACTTCCAAAGTTGTATCAGAAAAGTAACGCTTTTTATATTGTATATCGGCCATGTTTACGAATAAATATTCTCCTAAAGGTGTTGAACTGTCTTAGCGCTAAAACCTGTGATTCAACCTTAATATGCTGCAAAAACGTAAACTATTAAAAAATCTTATAGATTTCAATCTTAAACACAAGAACAAGAATATAATTTACATATGCATGTATGCAGTTTCCACCCCTTCCTTGACTAGGTTATTACCCAACTAAATACTTCATTGGTAAGATCCAAACCTATTACTCAATGACAAGGTTGGCAAGCCGTTTTGGTTTTGGATAACTCAGTTACTGATGCACTATATCCTATCATAGTTTTATGCAACAATAATTATTGTTTTTGCTTCGATATTTTTGTAGATTTAACAAAAAAATATTTTATTACAGATATTTTCATTATTCAAGTGATTCTCAGAGTCACTTCATTCCCAAAGTAGTTGCCAATTGGCAGTGTTGTTGCATTTTATACCAGGTGAGGCTTCCTTTGTTGCGTCCTCATCCTTCTAAGTTTACTTATCAATGGAAGCCTGATCTCGATGTCTTATCAGTTTAAGACAAGACATTTGTGACACCAAAGCCTCAAACGTAGCAGCCTACTAACACACCATGAATTCCAAAAGTTTTAGCTGTATTTTTTGCGTGATAGCTTTTATTTTTCATACGTCAACCCGTTTTCGTGTATGCGAAGCAGTTCTTGGTGCTACAAAAGTTTTCAATAACCTTTACTACCCAATTGACACAGGGTTTGTTCAAGAGCTCAATCACATGCGCTGTGCAGATTATAAAGAACATGTTTCTGGGAAGTAAGGCAAACATAAGGCTTCAAATTTTGTGTCATCGACACATAAGCAATTTACTTCTTTTGTTCCAGACATAGGTGGCCATTCACTTGTTTACTTCCAGCGTCTCATCTTGCTACGGGTAGACTCTACGATGGTACCTCCAGTTTACCAGAACGTGTTTTGACACCTCCGTGGTTTAACCTTACTCTCTTTCGGGAGGGACAAGCCTTCGCCAAAGAAAATACTGGACATTTGCTACTAAGTCATATCTATGGGCTATTTTGTACCAACTTCTTCCTGGACTCAAAAGAGATTCTTTTATTTTGGGGTGGATTCGACTCTCCACAAAAGGCTGCCTCTAGGTACACAAGAATATCTAACCGTATTTTCGAGTGGTATAGGAGCACAGCGTCAGCCGTTGACTTTCCTTCTATTGAGGAGATCGCACGTAGCATTCGTAACGTTCGAAGAATCCACAGAAACGTTACTGAAATCGCTGAAGCCCGTGTTGGAGAAAAAAGACAACCTAATTTAATAAATCCAGCCATTTTTAAAAGTAGGTCAGTCAACGAGGGTTTGTGGAAAGCTTTTAAGCTAGATGTGTCTATGTCACCAATACCCTTGGAAAATCGCCGGTTCCCTGTAGAATATTCTTTGACGGAAAATGAGCGCAAGCCGTTGAATCAATTTATCCAGGCAATCACTCAATTTGGATTTGTTGGCTTTCCAATACTATTCCCTGAACGGGTAGGGCTGACTAATGCGACCTCGCAAGAACTCCTTGCATTCAATCATCTTTGGGCTTACCTTGCATATAGTGTTGGGATCAGAGATGAGTACAATATCAGTTTGCAACCCGACCTAAACACGGCTCGGAAATATTTTCAGGATATTTTTGAAACTTTTATTCAGCCAGCCTTCTTTCAAATTGACTTTCTTACGAAAGTTTTAATTGACCCACTACTCGAGGTATTTCATTATTTCCCTGAAACTTTATTAAAAAAACTCATGTCTTTAGACAAACCATACTAATTGTTTTCTGATACTTTAAGGGAGTCAATCTTCTCGAGGCAACTTTAACTCCAGGAATAATAGTGACAAGAATTTTACGTGATGTACTGAGAGTTCCCGTTACAAACATACTCCAACAGTTGAGTTCCATCGAGAGGTTATCCCTTGCCGCAACTGATCCTGTCATCCTGACGAACCTAAATACTAACAGATTATTAATGACGCTTATCAGTGAGAACATTTTACAGTCTGGAACTTTCGAAATTGAAGAAGCGCCTGGAAAGAACACGACCAGAGCGTGAATGATAAATGTTTCTTTGCTCCATTAAAGCTTTGTATAACAACCACCGACCTAGTCAAGAATGAACCGCTGTCAATATTTCGGTAGTTTAAATTAGCAATACGACAAATGACAAATGAAAGGAAACATTGATTCTCAAGATCGAATTTCTTTGCATTCAATTTATTCATTGTCAGATTCTATGCCAAGTTCATTAGAATTAACAAATTTATGAAGGATAGTGTCATTTAGCACATGAATTGTATATTTCACATTGCTCATTTTAACAATATTTGTGATGAAACATCTATAATTGGGAGCTACAGCATATGGATGATTGCATACTTTAACCGCAGGATCAAATACCGTTCCGTGTGGACAGCTGAATTCGTACGCGAAGAAAAATTGGTATGTTTCCACACACCTGTAGAATTTCGTACAACTGTGTGGGTCGGGAAAAAAACCTTCTTCTGGACAGATTTCATTTGGCACCTCATTTAGCACTAAAAAAGGAAACAATGAAAATGATGGTATCTTTTACAAATATTAATAGTAAAACTTACCAAAACTAGTATTGGAATAGCCGACGAAATATAAAATCAGTAAAAATTTAATTCTTGTCAAACGAACAACAGCGACTTGAGTAGGAGGTAGGTCAAAGTTATATAAACTCAAAAGTCCTGGCAGATAAAACATCGTTATAAGCGCCTGTACCGACTTATTCCTTCGTTAGAAATGACGGTTGTATTTTTCTACAAGACCCTAATATTAAGTCTGAAAGTGGACATGTAACTGCAACAAGGACAGCTTGGTAGTGACCACAAGACTTAGGAGAGCGTTTAGTTTTAAGAAACAGTTGTCCATAAAAAACGGATGCATGAATGATTGATACAAAAGTGTGGATTATTTTGGGTTTAATTTAAGTAGTTCACGGGTTAAATCATCTTTTTTTGTGGATGGGTGGTTCAAGCAGATTTTATTTTTGTTTTTACTCATAATCTAATGTGGCCCACTGTGTTAATGACATATTGTTATGCTGACGCTGACAAACAATGGATTTGTAAGGCTAGGCATCATAAAATAAAATTTTGAAAAGAATTCGTGACTTTGAGATTCGGTACGGTTGTTTTACGCTAATAAAGATGAAATCAGCCCGGCGATTTGAAAAAAGAATGTTAGACGCGCGTCATACTTACGACAACTTGTGAAAGGTGAGTCTTGGGTAAACTCCAATCATTATGCAGAGGAGTTTCCAGCAGAATATTGATTTAAAAAATTTACAATACAAGCGGATACGTTGATAAGAAACTACACATTAGAAAAGTGATCATCATTTACTACATAATGGCATTTTGATTTGTTTTGGAACAGTAGCTCAGTGTTAAAAATCTCCAATTTTCAAAACGACTTACCTGAACTCAGACAACCCAATAAGTTGCAGGTAATCAACATGCATTACTTGCATGTTCAGTCAGATGCATTGCATCATGGACGTCTTCAAAAACTACCTACATCAGGATTGTTTACTGATTTGACATCAAAGTGATTTGGATAATTATACTTCTGTGTAGTGTGTTCCTCATAGCAGTTCATGTTCCTTGCAGTGTTGAGGTTTTTACTGCACCATTGGTACGTAACTGGCGAAACAGTACAAAGTAAAAAGAAGCTCATCTTTTCTGTTTTACAGAGTTTTACAGAAGTAAAAATCTACAAAAATAACTACGCTAAAAGTACGACAAAGTACTGCGAACTGTCTTTTTATATGATTCGAGTAGGCAAAAAGGATGATGAAGCCGATCCAACAATAAAAGTAGGGATAAACACAAAATCTATTTTCGAATGTAAATGTAACATATGCGCGTAATTTTGTTTTTGGAAGAAGAAACTGTTTTTATTGTTATGATTTCACATTTCCAAAATCATCAAAGCATGAAAGAATAAAATGTTTCCTATCCACCTCGCACCCTATATAATTTGAAGAAACAAAAATGGCATGCAAAACGGCCGGATAATTCATAATTGTACGAGTTTTGCGAACTAAAACCCTTCAAATCAGGAATACTAAGAGCAAAAATAAGCTTCAATCGTAAAACATTTTTCAAAAGTACAAATGTACACTTTTAAAACAAAGACCTTCCATGAAGTTTGCTGTGTTATGTTTCAAATGATTCCACAGTGTGACTAATACTCCCCTTCAACAAAATCATTCAATTTTTTTAAAGCTTGTATTTCACGAATAAAGGTACATAGTTGTTATTTCGAGAATATTTTAGCACTTATAACACGCATCAGAAGCACCACACAAGTGCTGGCAGCTTGGTATTAACTTGATTACGTAACTAATCCAGAAAAAGAATGTTGGTACCAAGCTATGACGGTGTTTCAACCACTTAAAATACTGAATATTACGCTACTCGACGATAAATACGTAGGTAGTACTACTTGTAAAGCTAAACCAGGGGTCTCAAAAGATCCATGCCACTAACCAATCCAGCTTTGAAGACGGTCTCGTATGTTACCTCATTCGTTCTGCTCCTGATAAAAGATTATTATAAAACATGCAAAACACTACTAACTAACATGTCCTAGCGTTATATCCATATTCCTACTGTCAGATGATGAACATCAATTTACCACTCATGTCATGGTTAAACTTGTTTTGCGACTGGTTTTCTAAAACACGACATGATCTGTGGCAGTTTTTTCTGTTTGATTTCTCGATGTGGGCTTGCATTTTTGTAGTAAATTATTAAAATTACAAGATTTAAGAAAAAACATGGTCCAGTAAAGATTTGACTATCATAGTATTCTGTCTTGATAATCAAAATACTATACGTTTTTAAATATCATTATGTAACTCTCATAGTCTGGTTTTCTCCTTTTCAATTGAAACGCTTGTTTCACACAACTTCACGAAAACTAGTCTCTGGACGTGGTTACACGCAAGATTTCATTCCGCCTTTGGTGTGTACAAGCTGTTGTTGCAATACAATGTGGGTCAGCCGTACATGAATCTTCAAATTCTTTTTTACAATCAGAGAACATGAGAGTAACTCGCTCTCTGAAAAACTTTGATTTTTTTGTTGCGTGAATTTGACATAGTGGTATACCAACAATTATTATCATCCAACACCAAAATAAGTGAGGTCAGTTATCAGGTTAAAGGGAAAGTTAACAAAGAAGAATTTTATTCGAAATGGGAAGAAACTAGATACATAATAATTACAACATTGGCAGTTCAGCCGATCATCACGACTTTTGTATATGTAGCTTGAGCTAGTGCAAAAAAGTTG
>VICI01004964.1:0-10073 GCA_019593645.1 Akabosia matsudoensis
GATATCGGATTTCATGTTATGACCGAATTCATTCGACTTGAAAAGCTGCTGGATAAGCGAGCAAGAGTTCAAAGTAACAAAGGTGCTGTTAGCTCCGATGAACCGGAAAAGTCCAGGATGTTCGTCCATCCATTTCATACCCTTATCAAGGCTGCCTAAAAAAAATATTAAGTCATCGATAACAACAATAGATATTCAAATTAGTTCGCGCAAATCGTGATGGTTACTTGTGAACGGAAGAAGTTGAGGCATGTTTCCGATTAACTTGAAGGGCACCGTAGGACGAATGCTTGGAATATCTTTCAGTCCGAAGACTTGCTTTTCGTCCTTCTGGTGAGCACTCCAACTTGTGGGTATTGTAAGACCAACGCATTTTGAAAGCAGAATGCAAAAAAGTGCTGAAAACGCCAGCGATAAAAATATTGAAAACGGTAAACCCAAACTTTCTATGAAATTCAAATCGTTCATTATTGACGGAACGAGGAAATGTAATCAACTTTGTGTTAAAAAATAAAACTAGTGACTAATTGGGGGCCAAAGAAAGTCTACAATTTTTGTTTATATACAATAATGTCGGATGATAACACTCCAGAAAAAATGTAGGTTGGGTCATCGTACGCCTTTCAATTTCACTAATCATTGCGTTGTTGCGCAATAATTTCTAATGATTCGATTCAGCAGGTCCGTCTTCAAAACAGTCGTCAACTCTGGGGTTATCAACGTTTTGAGAAGAATCTGCTGAAATATGAACTGGATCTCTACTCATGATAATCATAGGATGATCGTTGTTTTCAAGAAAAACAACAAGGTTATAGGGTCAGCTATACTGACAACACGCATACCCTCGCAGTGCATCCAGATTAAACTTGTGAACTTTGCAAAAAATGTAAACAAATATGACTAAATCGCATGTTATCTTGAGGATCGCAAATACTGTTGAAATATTTATTTAATCTTCTGTACACAACATTATATGAAAAGTGTGCTTAGAACTGTACTGAATGAAACTATTTCATAGCAAAATCTGCAAAACTATGTTATACGTCTCAGGTATCAAAATGGGAAATCTATATTGCCAAAATTAGCAATATAGCGAATAAACATAATAAATAATCTTTCATTACTTGGTTAGTTTGAATATTGGTCGCTTCTCCAAATGAAATATGTAATCCCTTTCCGGGGTCAGTGTAATAAACGGAAGTAAAGGCACATCTTCCATTTTGTCTGTTGTCTTGATAACAAAATGCCTTATCAAGTATGCAGCCACTACTTTAAGCTCTGTAATTGCAAACTTGAGCCCAAGACACTTCCGAGGACCACCCGAGAAAGGTATGAACGAGTAAGGATGGCGTTTTACGGACAGCTCGGGAAGGAATCGGTCCGGATCAAAGGTCTCCGGGCTGGGAAAGTACTCCGGATTCCTATGCGTGGCGATCGGGGCTACGAAAACGTTCGTGCCCTCGGGAAGGAGATACTTATTGGGACCATCTTGCACCACCATTGGACTGCCGAGCTCTCGGAATATTCCAAAAACAGGAGGAAATAGGCGCAAAGTTTCGTTAATGCATCGTTCCACGTTTTTCAGCCCATATTGCACACTGTCAAATGTTAAGTGTCCTTTCGGGCATGTTTTTGGGTTATCAAAATAGTCGTCCACTTCCTCTCTACATCGATCTTGAATCGAAGGGTTTAAAGCCATGCAAAACGTAAAATAATGAATGGCCGCCGCCCCCGTTTCATGACCGGCAAACAGCATCGTATTAATCTCGTCGAGGATTTGGTCGTCATCAATGCCTTCGTCGAGAAGCTCATCTAAAACACTTTTGAACTTGGCTTTGTCCGCCCCAATAAATTTGTATAGGTAAGGCTCCCCAGTCAACCTTTCCACAATTTCTCGAACATGTTTTCTCTCTTGAATTTTCTATTAATAGCGCAAAAAAAAACAAGTACAATTTAACCTTGTTGAGCTTTAAAATATGACTTATGAATAGATTTTGCCAATTCACCTTATTGGTAAATGTTATCATTTCATTTACAGCCTTCTCCTGGACTTTGAACAGTGGATGAAACATCCAGAAACAGTTGAATAGAAGCCATGGATGCAGAATTCGCTTGGATACAGATTTTTTCCATCTATAGCAGAAAGTCACATCATTATCTATGTGCATTGACGCATAAAAGTTGTGTAACTTCATCGATTACATTAAAAAAACACTAACATTTTGAAATTTGCATGGTAGCGATCAAGTTCTTTTGTTGACCTCATGTTACATCCAATCACCATTTCTGTGGGTATTTTTTTCATTAATACCTACATTAGCTCAATAACGTTTTTAAATGGAAATGAGTTCATTTGCAACAAATACCTAAGAGTATTTTCAAGAAGGTTCTATTCAAAACTGGGTTAATTGGATGGGTCTTCTTGTCCGCAAACAAAGTTTCCAAATCTGCGACCAACTGTTCACCATGTTGATTCAACATTGCCATGTACGACTTGAGGGACTCGTAGCTTTGAGTTTTCATCAAAGCCTTCCGCTGGGCACGCCACAAGTCCCCGCTGGAAATAATCAAGCCCTTGCGTATGTAGGGCTTCATCGTGTCAAACATTATCGGAGATTTCGTTGCATGACCGGCGTCAGTAGACTCGAGCAACTGTTGAATCAAAGGAGCGGACTGAAATCCAACGAAGACTTTGTTCAAGCCTGTTATTTTGATGAGTCCAGGGCGCTCTCCATTCCATTTCATACCGCGCTTGAAGCTATCTGCGACAAAAAAAATGTTTAGTTCTATTTCCATGACATGCGTCATTTTTATCGAGTCCGAAAAAAAACTCACTTGCGTACGGCAATAGCTTGGGGATATTTCCAATCAGTTGGGTTGGCCAAACGGGTTTTTCACCGGGAATGTCATTTACGCTAAGGACAACTTCGTCCTCGCGTTTTTCATCGGATGTTCCATAATTCTGGTAGTAGTCGAAAATCCACACAACGATGAAAAACAGAATAGCAAGTGTCCAATATTTAGTGGCGATAACGATAGCATCATCGCTTTGACTTTGCAACGTATCCAGAATAGAGTTATCCCTTTCTTGTGACATTGTTAGCTTTGTTCAGAAGCTTGACTGAATGAAATAGTATCTCCTCAGAAATGTCACAATAAACCTAATCACAAGTTGAAGACTTCGGGGCAAAATATCATTTGCCAAATGGAAGCAACAGAAAATGATGACTTTTGGAAATGTCTTCCGCGTGTGAATATTCCTCTTTAGGTACAAGGATAAATATTTCCGCATTATAGTAATAATAATATTGGTTTTTAAACGTCCCTTACAGGGATACGGTTTGATTTCATTGCCCATCCGTTTTAGTAATAGCTCAATTGATAAATAATTTATTATGCGCTCCTTGCTCACACTTTTTTATTTCAGGTCACGCCGTGGTTGCTGATTTATGGTACAAAATGTTCGTAACCCATTTCCGTCCTGCCCTTGTTCTCGATCCCCTCAAAAAGTACTTGGCTGAAATAGTAGCCAGTTTGAAAGTTAATATGCACGTGAGAATTTCGTTACCTAGAAGGTGCCATAAAGTCGAGCTACCTTGAGAGAAAATTATTAAAGTTCATTGTAAATGTGGTAAAAAACGAACATTTCAACTATTATTAAACAAAACATGCATGGGCTATTGCAAGCTTAAGGACAAAATTGACGGATTTTCATGCATCACACATCAGCTCAATTAGTTCTTCAATTTCCATGACGATTGAGATCGAAAACCATACAAAAGTTGAGGTTCTAGCCTGTAAATAATCGCTGATGCAAATATTAGCAAATGTGAACGCTGATGCTCGTGTTGTGTAGCGTGACTCATGGGTAATCCTTCAAGATTATGATTTCTTTGTTCAGTCATGCCGGTACTTCTTCGTATTTCATTACTGTGTTTGTTACATGATTAAAAAAATAAATTCAAAAATTCTTAAACAAGACAAGTTGTGAGTATTTTAAAGAGGAATAAAAAGATTGTTTAAACGTAAAACAAATAGTTTTAACATAAACAGTCAACAGTAATGGTTGATAGCGTATGAAAATATGACTAAACTGTCAACTGTGTTAATGTGTACATGTATCTTACACCAAATAATCACGGGGAAATCTAAGTATAAGTATAACATATAAAGGTCAATAACTTAGACTGAAAACTGTTCTGGTAAAGTTCCCTTTCGTTGGCATTGTGACTCTGGACAAACTAACTGACAGCGCATGAAATAGCTCAACTGCAGGTTTGCTTACTTGGAAACAATTGGATTTATTAACTCTGTTGAGCTCACGTCTTAACATAACAAAAATAGAAAATTGGAATTGATAAACGTTTTTAATACTGATGCCATATATATAAGATCTATACAAGAATATATCTCTTTACAAGGCTGACGCCAAAACTGATTGGTTATCGGTCGTCCTAAGACCGAATCTCCTCTTCTTCGTCCTCTAACTCATCACTAAACACTTGATACTGCAGTATTTCTTCTTCTTCTTCATACTCAGACTCAGACACTTCGTCCACTCTTCCCGATATCCCGTTTGCTTGAATAACCGCAATATCCTCCCCAAACTTCCGTACATATTGCTTAGTTAACGCATCAAGTGCTCGTTTAATTTTACGAATCGATTGGGTCATGATTGTTGGTGGTCTTAGTAACGCAGATACGCTTGAGACTGAAGGTGAACGCATGATCCGGAATGCAGATGCGCGGTTGCTTATCGGGATCTTAGTGATTGCTTCTATTAACAGCGCGTTTCTGGATAACACGACATTGTCAGTCGAGGACACGGACACGGAATTCAGAATAGTTTCGATCATTGAGCGGATTAGTGGCTGGAGGAAAATCACAGAATAATTAGCACCGGGTGTTTTTTTGAATTACAATCAAATGAATTGAATGGTGTTCACGTACCTGATCGTTAATGTCAATGAACGACATAAAATACGTAATAAACTTGAAGAGCTGTTGACGAGTGATGTTATCACTTGCCAATTTAACGATAGCTTGAGCAATTGCTTGACCGATAACCCTCATCATCGGGATATTCGGTTTCTCATCTTCATCATTTTCAGTAATGATACTCGTCTCCTCTTCAATGGATTCGATAACCGTTGGTTCGTTCCCCCACCAAGTAAAAGTGTGATACAACTTCAACACGTGTTCGAGATCACGTAAAACAATCGTTCCAGAATACGATTTGTCAACCCATACACAAAAGATTTCGGATAAGATGGAAGGGCAACGGATTCGTCCACGGAGGAACAGTCGGATTATTCCTGAGTAATACGCGTGGGAGTATCGCGATTTTTCTTCTGATTGGAGGTTTGAGAGTGAAGATTTGTACTTAACTGTGAGGATTTTCCTAAGCGTTTGCTGGACAATGGACAGAGGAACAAACGGGAACTCGGAGTTTGAGTCGCTGAATTCGTTCACGTATGATTTCATTTCTGGAAGTAAAATAAATAAAATTATGAATTACACATAAAAATGTTTTTTCAGCAATTTCGTGAGAACAATGAAAAACTCATAAGCAATACCTTGCAAGTAAAGTTGAAATTCAGGGCTATTGATTTCCTGTTCATTCATAAGAAACTGATCGTAATCGTATTTCATTAAAAGGTCAACAAAACACTGGAACCCGACGTGTTTGTTTTTAAAATCTCGTTCAAGCGATATCGCACGTAGTAATACAACGGACACTCGTTTCAGTTCACGAGGATCAATCGACGCTACACGGCAGAACATTCCCAGTACTTGAGATCTTAACGTTGAGTCCTGGAAAGGAATGAAACAAAAGAAAAATCATTATTTGTCGTACAATTAAATGTCTATCGTGTTATAGCGTTATCTGTTACCTCCAAAAACTTGTGCGCATAATTTTCATACAAATTACGTATAAACGGGGCAATTTTCTCAT
Source organism: Akabosia matsudoensis (assembly GCA_019593645.1). NCBI lineage: Eukaryota > Metazoa > Arthropoda > Collembola > Entomobryomorpha > Paronellidae > Akabosia > Akabosia matsudoensis. Next base: position 5,957 of record VICI01004964.1, read on the forward strand.
GCGCATCTAAATACATGTTAATCATGTATATTCCTTTTCTTAATCCTTCCTCAATCGTTGTGATAACTTCTGGCTCTTGAGGCTCAAGTACACTCGTTTCAGATTCAGACCGTGCAGGACTTGCGACCGTTGGGTTAACGATTGGAGCTGGAGCTGGAGGAGCAACGATAATTTCCTCTGACATCTCCGAATCAATTTTTGATTTCAATTCAACTTCCTGAGTTTGAAGAGCTTCAATTTGTTCTTGTAACGGTAAAGCGTCCGCATACTTATGTTCGTTCACACATGTTTGTTTTTGTTTTTGTAACTCAAGGCGTTTTATTTTTAACGCGCATAATTCATCCCGGAGTTTTGTTAACTCAGGCGTTAGTTTACGGTAAACTGGTGGTTGTGTTTCCTCTTCCATTTCGTTATCCAATTCAACTTGCTCCGCTGGTGGTGATCGTGGGGGTTGTTGAATAACGTTTTCCCGTGTCGTTACGCTATGAATACTTGACCCCGTATCAAAAACATCTTGTAACACGCTCATAAGTATATCATCAAACATAATTGGATCTGTAACATGTTTTAAACACGTAATTGCTTGATTAATCAACAGAGGTTCATCAAGTAACGGATCTGCCAGAATAATCGTTAACGCCTTCACAAAATCCCGTTTTCCAGCTTCTTCAAAAATCACGAAAGATTTAGCGATTTCTAACGCGATGCATAAACAAACGAAGGGTGTTATTTCTTCGGGTTTTCCTGCCGATTTTGCTCGGTCGTGTTCATCATACGTGCATTGAATTAACGATTCGATTAACGTTATCATTTCATCAGAGTCTGGGATTACTTTTCTGATAAAACTTGGGTTCAAGATTGTTGTTTTTGCTATCGCTAGCCAGCCTAAATATGTTTCAATCGTAAAGTTTTCGTAATCCCGGGATAACGTGTTTGCACGGAGTGTTTGGATGAACGTCAGGTCAAGCGATTCAAGGAGATCCTGTACACGAATAGGAATAAGTTAACACGAGTTGGTTTATCATAAGCAATGGTGTAANGTTTGGATGAACGTCAGGTCAAGCGATTCAAGGAGATCCTGTACACGAATAGGAATAAGTTAACACGAGTTGGTTTATCATAAGCAATGGTGTAACGTGCGTGTAGTTACCCGTTGTTCTAGCGTGTTAAGCAGTAAATCTAAAATCCTGTTCACGCCTTTCATGTTTTCGTATCCGTCCATCATGGTTGTGAAATCAACTAAACTGTTTTTACAACAGTGTTTCAGCCATTTTGGTAGCAGCTCGTGTTTTACGATGTTGGAGCATTTAGCTATGCATACGAAATAATATTAGTTTAATACAACCCTTCACCCTTATGAACATGATTATAATATTGATAATGAGTAAATACCCTTACTTCCACAATACTTCGTCCCCCAAACCACAAGGCGTGTGATCTTATCACTTGAAATCTCATTTATCTGCCGTACAAGATTCCCATCTTCTTTAACAGCACACATTGCTTTGTACGCTTCAATACGGACTTCTTCATTCGCGTCAAACGCTTGATCATAAAAAAATCTGTTTTTAATCCGCGTCTTATTCGCTAAAATAGCTGTTCCAGTTTTCCGTACTTCAGGATTTGGATCATATCTTGTATACTTCTTCAACGTCTGTACTGCAAACGCTACTGCATCTTCGTTATCAAGGGTTACAAAATATCCCATGATTTTTAACACAATCGCTCGGTTTGGTGCATGTTTATCTGCTGCTCTGGTTGAAAGCAATTCTCCAATTAATTCAAAAACCGTGCGAACATATTCAGGTGATGAGTCTTCAAGTAAATGCTCTAATAGCAAATACTGGTTATAACGAACATATTTGTTTGGATCACCGATGTATTTCCTGAAAAATTCAATCACACGGTAACATGCAGGCTCCTGATTTTCATACTTGAACGTGTTGACAGTTCCACGGGGAGTCGTGTACCCAAGATTTTTGAACACGTAAAACAATAAGTTTGAGCAGTTTTTCAAACCTAAACCTGAGTTTGTTGGGTTTGATTTCCAAACAATAGCTCCGAATTCATACAATATCTTAACGACCAATCGACGGTATTCGTCACCGAAACGTTTCGCGTTTTGTTCCCAAGCTTCCGGGTTTGCACGTACGATTCTTTTGTCGAAATACTCGTACACCAGTTCGATTGAATTGTAGCAAGGGAGTAAATCTTCTTCAAAATCAAAATCTTGGGCCGAGTCGAAAATGGAAGAAAATATACCCCGAAGTTCGGGGATTAAACCTTCAAGTATTCGTTGATACATGTTGGGGTTATCTGATGGGGTTGGAAAGAGTCTGGCGGAGGGAAGTAGCGGGTTGTTCGTTTCAGGGGAGGGAGCTCGGGTATTCGGTAGCGTTGCTTGACGTTGTGCTGGTTGTTCTGGGGGGTTTGGTTTTAGACGTTTCCTCCTCTGACGTCGCTCGACGTCCTCGTCCATATTCATTGTTGCTCGAGATCGGATTGCTCGTCCGATTGTTCTCGGCAGCTTACCTTTGTTATTAAAATAACACGATGCAGTTTTAATTTGATTGTTAATAACACTTTAATTATAAAACTCTCATGATAATTAATTAACCTGGTTAAGCTTTCCAACAACACTATAGGTTGATTACGTCGTGATTTAATTTCTTCTTTTGTTTCTTTCACTTGCTTCTTTTTCACTGGTTTTGGGGAACGGAGAACACAATGGTGTAGCCCATTTTCCCAGCCTTAAGCCAGGCCCGCACAAGCGTAGAATTAGCCACCGGAAACCAAAAAACCGCACACTTCTCCAAGGCACGATGAAAGAAGACGAAAAACGGACACGGAAACACGGACACGAAAAAGGATTTTATTGACGATTGACGGTTTGTCGTGTCCGTTGACAATATTACTCGTGAGCCATTGATACATTCAATACTCATCGCTTTTGAGTGTTTTTTCTTTGAGGTGTGGAACGAGAGGGGAGCATTGATAAGGTTTTAAGTCGTAAAAGTCGCCTTTCTCTTTCAATAATAGAAACTATATAGCATTATAATATTTGATAACTGTTTCCTGACTGTCTGGAAAAATGCAAAATGGCTTTACGTATTTCAGGCCTTAAGAACCTTTAAAAAACAATTCTTTGCTTTCTTCTCGGCTTGGTTAGTTTGATAGGTAGCATATGAAAATAATCGCGGAAATAATAATCTGCAGCGTGTGGGCCCGTGGGACGTTTTGTGGCTTCGTACCCCGAACCAAATCGTAAAAACTTCATCAATGATCTAAACGGCCTAACTAGTATTTAAGAAAAGATGAGCATGCATGCTTTAAATTTTTTGCTTATGAGATCACATCTATCTCACCCTGCCCCAAATTTACCATTCCAGGTACCTGCAACTGCCTTTTCCCGTGACTTAGTCGAAATTTGGTTCCAGAAGGTCCCAATATTTTGGATTTCCGTAGTTTTCAACCCCCAATGCTTTAATTTTGTTTTTGAAATACAATTTTTGTATTTTTTTAACATGAAAATTTATTTATTTTTCATTAACTGAGACTTCGGTGTGAAATGACTTAGACTGAGTCATTTTTGTATCAGTTTTTTTTTCTTTTTGGTATCGTTTGTGAAAAAAAAAACAATGCAAAAGAAAGTATTTCCAGAAAAAAAAGAGGATTCATGATTCCGTACACCAAACAGACTGACATCATGGTTGAAAGTTATGATTCCGACCACAGTACGTAGCAAACAGGAAGAATAAGTGTAGGTAGAATCAGTATTCTGTGCATACACAAAACTTGAAGTACTACTCTGGATCTACCATGTACGTCTTGTGCGGAGTTGTACAAAGTATGTTGTTAGGTACTTTGGTTTGCCGGTAAAAAACGTCGCGGAGGAATACAGGGACTAGAAGAGACTTTTGCCATTCTTCCGCGACTATAGTTCCCAGCAAAACAGACTGACGGACAACTCATTTGATCTTTTCCCCAGGTCTCATTTGTATTTGGTGGCAGAGTACTATAGGCTTATACAAATTAGTATGCATTATTACGTAGCTGAACTATGTTCAGCAAGTAATGATATCGATGAGTTTGTCTGTCTGTCCGTCTGTCCGTCCGC
>VICI01004965.1:0-10072 GCA_019593645.1 Akabosia matsudoensis
TGTCAGCGTCGCCAGGGAACGCCCGGCGGCCAGGTCCCAGAGACGAATGGTACTGTCGTGGGATCCCGTGATGACCTGTGGCTCTGCAGCTTGTGTCAGCACAGACGCGATGGTGTTTGTGTGGCCAGACAGGGTGTGAATGTTAGCCTTGGTCCGCATGTCCCAGACGCGGCAGACACTGTCACGTCCAACTGTGCACAGGACGTCAATCGTCGGATGGAGGGAAATGGCGTAAACGGCTGAGAGATGGCCGTGGTAGTGACGGATGACTTTGTTGTACTCCAGATCCCAGCATTTGACTTGGCGGTCCTCGCCACACGAGAACAAGTACGGATGCCGGGGGCTGACGACAAGGCCCCGAACGGTGGAGACATGGCCTGTGAGTGATAACTTCAGCGTACCTGAAGCGAGATCCCAGATTTTGATGACACGATCGGCGGCGCCTGTGGCAAACCATTGATTACCAGGCTCGACGGTGGCACAGCGAACCCAGCCAAGATGACCGGAAATGACTCGGGAGAGCTTCCATGGGGGATGCCATTTTGGTTTGGGGATCGAGGACAGTTTTTTGGTGGCCAGGGCGAGAGAGGTTGGCTTTGTGGAGGGAGATGATGAAGCCAGAAGAGAGGTGGATGAAGATGTAGAGCGAGGATCGGAGGGAATAAGAGCTAGAGATGTGGAGGAGGAAGATGTTGCGGATGATTCGGGCAAGGAGGAAGCCTCGTGGAGTTCGGTGAGACCTTGGGCGGCGAGCTCACGTTTCTTTTGAGCGACGATGGGCATGACAAGGCCGTACTGGTCGCGGATTTTGACGAGCTTCCGGATTTTCTCACTACAAACAATAAAAATAAATTAATGTTAGTTCTTAACTGAAGAGGTTGCTCCATTGATTAAGAAGTTAATTAAAATTATTTTCACTTACGCTTCCTCACAAATTGGGGGAAGGTTCCCTTGGTCAGAAAGAAACATGTCGTGAGTCCGTTTGAGCGATCGGAAGACGAGAGTGTGGACTGAATGCTTTTGAACAGGCGGCTCCTGTAAATTCTGGTGAACAAAAATGAAACAATTAAAATTAATTCAACAATTAAATACTTGAAATTAGTCTTTATCCTGCGTCTTACCTTCTCTCTGTCCCGAAGTGACGCCTGTTGATACTGAGGAGTATCACTACCTCCCCCTCCCCCTGGGGTTCCCTCAACATTAACAGCAACCATTCTTCTTTTAAAATAGTTTTACAACTTAGAACAATTAATTTTAAACAATCACGTTCATTTCCTCAAAAAATCCCAAAGACTGACTGACTGACTGAATGAAAACAAACAAGTGAAACAGAAACGAAAGCAACAAAACCCGCTTGAAAGAAGAGGTAGTGCCAGGGCAACGTGAGAAGAGCAGAATGCGTTTGAATCGAAGGAGAGCTCAACACACACATTTTTGTATTTATGCAAGCAAGCCTTTGTGAGAAACAAAGCAAAATTTGCATGCATTTTTTGCTTGAGAAAACATGAAAAGAAATACAAACTGAACAAAACGAGCAAAACTTAAAATTAGTTTAATATTTCAATTAATGAATTAAACTATGCAATTTAAAATATCTATTTTTGTGTCCACATTTTTTTGAAAGGTTCCAGCTGAATTTCTGCAGCAATTAACTTGAAATGGAAACGATGACAAACTTTCTTGCAAATGCCATATTAAGTAAAGTAAATAAGCGTTTCCGGTCGTTCTGCCTGCGTTTATGTCTCAATTACTATAGAGAAAATCTAGCTATACAAAGATCCTTTCTTATTCACAAAACCGTAACGAAGCAGCGTATGCTGTCAGTTTCTACGCGACCTTTGTACAACCTGATTTTGTACACATAGCTCAAGTACAGGGAGCTCAGGAAATATCTCCATATTTACTCTTGACAAAAATGTTTTCAAAACTGGTTGGAGTACTTCCGGTTGTTTGAAATACTCAAGAAATATCTCCCTATTTACGTAACCTGGCTGATTCTTTTAGGTAACTCGATTCGAGTTCGAGCAAGACGAGAGCTCAAAATATTTTCATATGCGAAAACCAAAAAAAAAAAGCTGATGGAGAAGCGAAGACAGCTGGTTCGAGCTGTGATTGTTCGTTTTCGTCCAACACTTTTCTTGTTCGAACTCGAATCGAAGAATCGAATCGAACCTAGAAGAAATAGCCATGTTACGTAAATAGGGAGATATTTCTTGAGTATTTCAAACAACCTCAAGTGCTCGAACCAGTTGAAACAACATTTTATGAAGAGTAAATATAGCGATATTTCTTGAGCTCCCTGTACACTCCGCATTTTTGTACCTCTTCTCTGCCAAGAGCAGGAAGAAATCACTGTTGGGCAATGCAGATTGTACAAAGCCTTTTGGCTCGTGTGAGGTGAGGCTGGACTGAAAAAATACTAATAGCATAAAAGAACAGGAAAAAAGAAGGGGCGGTGTAGAAGTAAATAAGAGGAGCAACCATAAATTTGCAGGGCGAAATCTTTTCTTGTTGCTTCGTTGCGGTTTTGTGAATAAGAGAAGATATTTTTATATCTAGGTTTTCCCCATAGTATTTACCACGTACGTTCAATTATTAAATTTCAACGCCGAAAATGTATTACTTTTACAATCTCGCGGCGAGTACTACCAGATAACGTGAACCCATTGACGGTATATATGACAAAGATGAGTAAATGGATAACTGATGTAAAATGTATGTATGTATGTATGTATTATAGGGCTGTGTGTCCAGTCACATAAATAGTGCCTTTACCACACAATTGCGGAACCTGAAAAAATGTAAAATGTAATTCAAAGGCCTTACAAGTTCACTGATCTTGAGGAAAAAAAAGTCACCTTTCGTGGTTTTGTTTCGGCTCAATTTATGTACTTTAACAATTTACCCTAATGGATCCAGGACTGTACCTGTCGTCCATTTTTCCGCCCGGATTTATGTCCTGGAATTTTTAATGATACAATTGGTTTTATAACGGACGCCTCTGTAACGGATGTAGGTCGATATCGGCTATTCGTTTGCTATCTCATAAAGAAAAATGGTTTTGTGTCAATAAAAAATTGAATTTTAGACGGTCACTGGGCACAAGATGACGTCATTCCAATGTCGTTTCACACAAACTAGAAACTTGACCCGTGGCCACGACCTAGTTGGCTAATTGGGTACAAAACCAAGGACCTTATGCTTGGACCAAATTTTTTGGGCGCTTTGTTTTTTTGGCAAATGGTTTGCCGAGAACGTGGGAAATAGGGAAAGTAACAGAAATAATTATGATTAAATAAAAGTGAAAGCAAACCAGCGGTTGATACGATTTTGTAACGCAAAATTAATCGAGTTTTTTGCTTTTGATGCGTGTCACGATTTCCAGGAGAATGCTCGCATATAACATCAACGGGCTCAAAATTTCGCGGATTGGTATGGAACAGGGCTACAGTGTTCTGCATAGTTTGTGGAGGCAATTGGATCAGCTGTAGCCTTAGGAATTTACACTGGTTAGCAGTTATCTGCACGTGGCCAGATTCCCTTTTGGTCATGATGTGGGCGCACTTTGTCTTATTGATATGTTTATACATGTTTGAATTGTTTTATACGGTTGGACCTCGTTATAACGACCTGCTCTACAACGGTCCCAGCACTGTATTGGTTAACAATGCCGCTGCCAAAATTTCAGTTTATTCTTGCGTATTGACGACCCCCGCCCCCTATACCGGTACAATTTTATATCGGTCATATAATTGCTAACCGTTATAACCAGTCCCGACTGTATTTATTTGCGTATTTGAATTTTTAATGCCGCAATGTGTCATTATTTGCCCTGTTACCGTATTTTACAATTTGATATCAAATAAAAAATTTCATTGCAATGCCACGCAACCGTAATATTTGTTGTGGGAGATGCCGTTACTTCTTTGGCGGTGGTGGAGGTTGCGCATTAGGTCCTCCTTGACCTTGTCCATAAGTGCCCTGTTGAGGTTGCTGCTGATACTGCATTTGACCATTTACTCGATGAATAAGAACCTTGTGGACGAGGAGGAGCATTGTTCCCGCTAGCATCTGCAAAAGTAAAATTAATTTCAGGATTGGTTTTACTGATTCTTCCTAGATTCAACTAGCGTAAAACGGATTTATTGTATACACTGAGGTGGTAGATATCCAGGAGGTGCGGCTGCCCAATGCCTGGGCGCTTCGTGCCTGTTCGCCCGCCGCATGATATAGCAGAAAGCCACAATGCAGCACACAGTAATAAGCAGGTCCATCAAACAAAATATTATGACGAAGACAATCCAAAAAGTGTCCATTTTAGGTAAAAGAGCGACTCATCGATCTTCTCTTGACGAATGTTCAAATTTTAAAGTGTGTCGACTGGATGATTGTGATGATGCAAAATTAGAAATAGTTTTTTTATTCATACAATTTTTTTCTGTTGACATATTGTTTTGCAATGACATGACGACTCGATTGTGTCAACTATGCATGGAAAAAGTGGTCAGCTTTCGGTTAAAACTCAAAGGCTAAGGTTGAGTTTGAATACTTTTATCAAAAACTTAGACATCATCTGTAAGTAAGCAGAGCCTAGGCATATTGTTTCACACTTTGATGTCAGCTTGCTAGAATTCCTGGAAAATTTATAAATCGCCATAATTTGACAGATGACCCATAATTATTGCTACAATAAGCTAAAACCACATACAAGAATGCTTAATTTTAAATTTTTGATATAACTTAATGACCATTCAGATCTACATCAGATCCCCCGAAGAAGGCTGAAACATTCGGTCAAACCGTTTGGAAACTAAGATTTTTGAATAAAAACTCGTTCCAATTCCTATTATCTTCATTTGATCTACAACTTATAAACGTACTGAAGCATTTGACTTATGACTGAATTTCAACGAATACATTAGTGGACAAAAAACCATGACGTGCTCTACCCTTTTCCGAAGCACAGCATTGTACATATTACGCCTACACCGTAGAATCTATGACAACATTAGCATTCCACGACATTAGTTTTATCATTTCACGAAGTAAAATTTGAAATGCGTATTACGTAAATCAGAACCAGAGGAACGCAGGTGCCACAGTCGTGTTGATATCATCATTTCCGTCCTATTGGGATATTGTTCAATATCTTTTCTTGCTACGATGTATGGAATCATTTTCAAGAAGCATTATATTTTTAACTATACGATTATAATACCATTTATATTAAGGCATTTTATCATTAATATAGCATGAATTAATTAGTAGACATGTTTGGTATAGAAGTTTGAGGACTATATATAGGGCCCCAAACTTTAAAAAAAATATGTGTTCGTATTATAATTTTCATGGCCACAATTCATCGATCATGCTACGTTGTAGTCGTGCATTTGGGCCTTATATATTCTGCTAAATTACGAGTAGGTACATATTATAAAGCCGAGTTGTATGCTGTAACTAGAAACCCTCCTGACCCATGTGACCAAAATCAAAGAAAGCTACGCTGAGATTGCTAACTTATGTGAACGTAATCGAATTCAATTTCTCAATTCTCCGTTCGATTTTATCTCAACAGACGCGTATCGATTCCTTCTAAACGTCAAGGGTTACCGATTATTTTTAGAATGTTGTTAAGTCGATACAAAAAGAAGCCAGGAATTTGTGCCTGTTGAGTCCTTCAGACATCATAAATCACTTTGATTTCAACCAGGTTTAGAGCCGGGGAAATTCGAAAATGTTTAACAAATACCAGAAAAGATCTATCCAGTCAATGCAGCTAATGTTCAGCTTCATGTACCAAATTCCCCTATACTGGGACCCCACCTTAGAGGGAATTTATCCCAATAAGGAGCATTATAAATGGGTCGACTGGAAAATTGGAAACTTTTTCGTGTTTTCACTCTGGTTTACTTGCGTTTACGGACTAACAACGCAACCATTTGTGCATCGAGAGGGGTTTACGTACTTGCACTTGTGCATTCTAACTACGGGATTTTGCTGCTTTACTGGGACCCTGTATTCTTCTAGAGGAATCTTGGCTTTGGGCCGATCTAAAATCTACCATCAAGCTATAAACAGCTATTTTAAGTTGGAAAAGAAACTTTATTCAGGTGAGCAAATTAATGATACATATACTTATGTATACGCAGAGTGTTACTTTACTACTTCACCATAGGTAAACAGGAAAACATGCTTTCACGATTAAACAAATTGAAGTATACACACAAATAGAAGGGAAAAGCTTATGGTCTTCCTCAGCAAGTGTTTAAGCCAACAGTTAGAATTGTTGTCTCCCAGGTTACAATGGCTACAGAGAAAACGACTTCAACAACGTGATACTGTTTTGAATCAAAATCAAATTCGGAAAATAAATACTAGATAATATACGGCAGTTTTTGAATTCCTAGGGTACCCGGTGCATTCATCCTTTAGTTGTTCGCCTCGGAGAGAAAATACTATATCCGTTCTATTTAAATGTATATTTATAGCAAAGGTTGTGACGATTTTAGAGGAAAAATAACTTGATTTATTCAAAAAATACTCGTGACGTTTCGACCCCCAAGCTGTGAGTCATCTTCAGACGAAAAAAGAATGGCAAAGAGAGCAAATTTCTTATTTTCAATACTTCTTATAATATTAACAAATTTATGTTGGACCAATTCCTCTTTCCTTGGAGATCACGTACTTGACCTTAAAAAATACACGAGTCCTGAGGACCAAATTGGATGCCTCCTTTCACCGCCTATTTGCTCATAGTTATCTCAACAGCTCGTATGAAAAGGGATTCTTTTCTTTTCCGAGTTCCTTGTATCGGTTTATATTCTAATAGACGAATATCACTTATTTGGTGGCCGGTCATGGAAGTATGAGTTGCAACCGCAGACAATAAGTTGCACTGGTCAATGTCTCTGAGATGTTGCCGGTATCTCTCTTCTAATCCAATTCCAGTTTCGCCGATGTAAACATGCTGAATTGTTAATCTACAACACTGTGTATCTTATAATGCTGACTCTACGTTTCATAATCTTCGTTTATCAGTGTTTGAATTGTTTTCTGTTTTCGATTTACAGCTTACAATCCCGAAGCTCTTAGTCCTGTGCAAAAGATGTCAGCAATGGACATATTCTTTATGCTCATTCAGCCAGGTCTATTCATACCGTATTTGATCTATATTATCTGCATATTCTGGGACTTAGATGGTCCATATTGGGTACTTGAGGACATTTACCCAAATGGTTCCCAACGGCCCCTAACAATATCAGCCTTGTTTGTCCTCATCCGCTCGTTCTTTCTAATTCCTGGGTTTCTTGAAACGACGCGGACATTATACGCCTCTTGTTTAGCCTATCTTTCCTTTCTACTCTCTATTAAAAGGATCATTCCGGTGCTAACTTATAAGGTCACTGACAGTACATACTTCTTTGGTTGCTACACTCAGTTCAAGGTCATTTGGAATATCTTGGAGGAGGCCATTTCTAAAACCGGATTTGTAGTCACATCGGTTTTCTACTTTCTATGCGTACAAAATTTGTGGATGTGTATTCGAGGTTACGGGTATTTGGAGCCATTAATTTATGCGTTCTTTTTAGTTTACTCGTTTGTAGCTTGGTGCTCAGCTTTTATAGTCCTGCCTATTATTGCAAGACTTGGCGAAAATATCATTCAGCTGCCAAGAATCAAAATGGCTGAAATGAAGGAGAAGTATTCGGTTTGTAAGTTGTTCTTAAGACGTGTCGATGTGAAAAGATCGAAAGCTCTTAGACCGGTTAAATTTTCATTTGGAGAGTATGAAAATTTTGGACGAGAGTTTTCGAGAAATATTTTCGACCATGCAGTGCAAACAATGTTGTCACTTGTGTTGATTTTTGATTTCAATGGGCGGAGAACTGAAATAGCTAAAATGTAATTGTGGAGAACCTAATGTTACCATGTGATTAGTTTTACTTCTACTTCCGCGTAAAGTAGGTATACTAGTACAGGATAGTGTTTGTTGACATAAATAATCAAAAATTATTTAATCTACAACACGAGTTGAATTGACAGCGGTGTGGTTGGTTAGAATTAGAACTCTTTGTGTCAGAATAAACCTTGCATTCATTTTAAAATTAGAATTCTATTTACCCAGGTACATTTGAGGCTTGGGAAGGTTTTATAAAATTATGTTTCGAATTTGAGCTATAATCAGACTACTGCTCAATCTGCATCACTTCCACATAAGCTTCGACGTCATCTGTATTTAATGAAAATATGTATACTTGTACTGTCACGTGAGCAGATGCAGAATTAATATGACCGTGTAGCCCCGAAATATCTTACGTAAGGGGAAATACTTGCCATTTATTGCCACGAGTGCAACTAATATCTATGTATTTTAAATGAACATTCTGTTCTGTTTCTTGAACGGAAAAAGCTTTCGTTTATGACCGTCTTCAGCGCATCAAAATGGATTCACTTCATGAATCTGAAATTAGTTAAGAGCCCATGTATATTCCAGACTTATTGTACCGAAGGGCTGCATGAGGACTATAAGGTCGTTACAAGCCGTTTCTTCTTTACATGTTTTACGTACACACATCAATAGCAGGGCAACCTCTGTTTTCAAAAACAATGGCAAGATAAAATTTTACACGAACTCTTTTTCACGATCTTCTTGCGTAGGATACACAAGAGGGCTACAGTACCGCAGCCATAGGTGGTACGGCCCCCTGCAAATGTTTGTCGCGGCTTTCCGTTCAGTTCATTCGCATTGGTTAAAACCTTTAGTTTCGTCCTTACGTGGTGTCGCATCCACCTTATCGACATTACTCACTGAATACACAGACGTCACAGCTGTTATTTCAGTGTTTCCCCAGAAACAGTTTCATACTTGATTCAATTCCATACCAGAAAAAAAATAACTTCAGTGGTGCCTGCTTCACAACCATATTGAAGTGGACGTCAGAGTTTAATAGATTCACGACGTGATTAAGAAGAAGAATGAAATGGAGTGGTAATGAATTCATACGTATTAATTCAGTACGACAGAAAAACTCTGGAGTAGTGTGGTATTTTTTCGCTTTTGAGAAAACAAAGTGCATCATCAGGATTTTACAAAATCACCAAATTTGGCAAATATTTTACCAAAGTAAACATGGTACGGCCCCACTAATTCATCAACGCGGTACGGCCCCCTGAAAATCAGGGGCTGGCAGGGGCCTTCCTGCGGGCCTGGAGGGCTACCTTGTCAGATGTATTCACTGCCGTAAATCCATTCCGTCAAACGACTTTGCTTGGAAATACAAGGCCATTTTCTACTGCTTGGAATTTTGCATAATTCTTTCGATAGGTAGAAAACCTTTCACATCCCCGCAAGGAGAAGGCAAACAATTAAGCTAGTACCCACAGACACACATCGTCAATTACACAGCGTTTATCCCAAGCATATAAACTAATCTGAGACAGTTACTGAATATTAAGGAGAATCCTATATTGCGGATTAGCTGGAAGTGTCACCTAAACAGTTAAACCAGGGAGTATTTGAAAGTCTGGTAACCACGTGGTAACGGGGTGAATGATACCATGACGATCATGACAGCTCATGCCTATAAAAATTTAAATGCTTCGAAAGTAAATGTGAGTACACGTGAGTTCAATTTGCAGGAATACCAATACATACATAGAAATTGTGGATTACGAAAAAATACGTACCAGTAACTGCGTAACATCACTCAAAAAAGTGTAATAAAGGCATAGAGGATAGACTATTCATAATTTCAATATCTATTATGCATCTTTGTAGAGTACTAAAGCCCCATTCGTTTTATACTACACGCTTGTGAGTTGGTCTTGGTCGCGTGACAAATCAATTTTCTTTTTCAATTCGAAACTTAATTCCGATCCAGTCTAGCTTTCATTACATTACAAATTCAAAAAGTCGGAACAAAATATATGATTTTATATGTAAGTCGGTTGCGTAGATTTCCCCCGACATGAGCATGCGCTTTTTTTCAACACAATACGTTTCGTAAGAAAGTTCAATTTTTAACCAAGTTATTTAGTAGGACTATAGTTTGCCCATTATCGTTTATTTGAG
>VICI01004966.1:0-10068 GCA_019593645.1 Akabosia matsudoensis
AGTGCTTCGTGTTGTACTATTGTAGTGCTTGTGTTGCACTATTTTAGTGCTTCGTGTTGTACTATTGTAGTGCCTCGTGTTGCACTATATTAGTGCTTCGTGTTGTACTATTGTAGTGCTGCTCAAGGCTTTCGCTACTTTGGGAGTGTGTACAACCGCGCTGGTTAAACCTTCAAACTTCTATGTTGATCATCAGGTGCAAATAATATTATATAGGAAAGTTTACTACGCAAATTGGAATTTCGTTTTCTGATTTTAGGTAGGCATCCTCCTCCCCATACGTAAATTTTGTTTCTTTACTGCACTTAACTTAAAATAATATGAAGCTATAGATAGTCCTAGGTAAATCAGCGTAGTACACACTGTTTTAAAAAATAAAAAAGTGGCGCCGTGACAATTTTATTAATTATAAAGGGCTGCGTTGTAAATTTGTCTATTATGGCGTCTGGGCGCGTAATGCCTTATTACCCCTCACGCTGTAGTCGGTGAAATTTTTTGTTTGAGAAATAAAGGCTGTTAAGGCACAGCTGTAATGACGAAGCTGAAAGCAAACTAGCAAAGAAAATGCTAAGAAAAAAAGCAAAATGAAAACTTAGAAAAACATAGCCGCTGTGGCGGTTTCTCTTCTGGCACCCGTCTCATGAAACCAGTTAACAATTTTGCCTATCATTTAAAAAAAATCATTTTGTCGTGAAACAAAAACAGGCTTTTATTGACAAGAAATAAAGCAATATACAATATTTGCTTATCTTAATTGAATTACATTTTTCTTCGTGCATCTTCAATATTGGTCGTATCATACTTTCCTTCATGGCTATTCTGTATTCAGCATAAAACAGCCATGAAGGAAAGGACGATACGACACATCTTGAAGATGCCTGAAGAAAAATGTAATTCAATTAAGATAAGCAAATTTCAAAATAAATTGTTGCACATAATTTTTCCGAAGAAAAAGAAGGGCACACGTAGCAAATGACACAGTGTCTTTTGTCATTTCCAAGTTTTCTCTCATCATGGAAGGTTTAGACGAAAGAGACTGTGCCATTTGCTTTGAACCATTGTGGAATGGGGACCTGTGTGTCCCACACGGATGTGCAAAGGAGCACGTGTTTCACCAGTCGTGTATTATGCGACTGGTGAAAAACGCAGAAATCAAGAAGAGCCTTGGGATTGTGGTCCTTTGCCCCTACTGCAAGGTGGGCAATTGTCGGTTACGCAAACCGGTGGACCAGGAGCGACCCTTCTTCCCTCCTGGACACAAGGCTTGTCTACAATGTGACATTTGCGGGAAAACCTTCAACACTACGTGTTCGAAGTCTATTCACCGCAAAATACACATTGAGGGCTTGCCTGTGTGGCCAGTGTGCGGAAGAACGTTCTCCGCCAGTACGAACCTGGACAAGCACGTCAGGAGATCCCAGGCCCCTCTTCTGACCACCCAGGCCCCTCTCCTGACCACCCGGTTAAAACTGAAAATAAGAAAGAAAAGAAGCACGGGAATAAGGGAAAGAAAGCGGGGGAGAAGAAAAAGAAGAGGGGAAAGTGATAAATTTAGCAAAGACTGGAAAGCCCATGGACAAGACCAACCCAAACCGGAAAGATATTAGTTTAAACCCCGGCCCTTTTAAGGACCACCAATTATTTCAAAGAGCAAATGGAAACCTTGGTAGCCTTGCCTTTCAGTTTAGGTTGGCAGACAAATTGGCCCTGCTAGGCACCTGTGATGTTTCGCAACATTTTCAGCTGAGTCCCCATGTGGTACTTATTAAACGCGTCAGTGAGTCCGTCAACGACCATTGTATCAACAAATTGGGCATCTCCCAAACTGGGATTGACTCATCGACTCTTGTCCTTCGGCCACGACCACTGGTGAATCCCCCAAATTCATCGCATGAGCTCCCAACATATCGACGTAGCTGGAACTGAGTTAGGAATGCGTTGTTTGACGCCTAACGAGCTGGGTTCTGAAATTGTCCCGCAGTTATAACCTGACCATAAATTACTTCAGAAACTTTGTCAGGCACAAGTCTTTGGAGTGGTTTTTAGTTAATTGGAGTGGTTTTTGCTACTTGAAATGGGTTTTAGTTACTTGGAATGGTTTTTAGTTAACTGGAATGGTTTTTAGTTAATTGGAAGGGTTTTAGTTAATTGGAAGGATTTTTAGGCAATTGGAATGAATTTAGATAATGGGAATGATTCGTGACTATTTGGGTTAATTATGTGGATCAGTTTATGTACTAATTAATTAATCGGTCGGTTAAAATTAAATATGGCTTACTGTAAAAATTTGGTGCTTTTAGAATGGGTACTTCAAGGTTGTTACTAAATAAATGGTTGCAATTGGTACGTAATGATTTAATTAATTAATTAACTTAATTGAGGCGAACTTTTTTCGGACAAAACGCTTATTTTCGTCCATAATTAAGCATTCAAAATGATTTTTCCATGAATCGAGCCTTTTTTGACGTTTTGAGACGAATGTTCGTTTTTTGAAAATCCTCAAAGAAACTATATATAAGTACTAAATATAAGCAAAAAAGACAGACACGGAACAGGATTACATTCAAACGTCCTACTTAAGAGCTTTCCAATGACACATAAGACTCATGAATCTCCATGTCTCAATGCATAAATCAGAACGTCTACTACTGACCCATGACCAATCGAGCTAATATGCAAAAGAAATGTTCCCAAGGACATAAAGCATGGCTCTACCAAGTTTGGTCCAAATGGGCCAGAATACGAAATTTGACCCCTGACCCGTAGGGTTGACCGATTGGGCCTAAAGTCAATAAACCTAATGCAAGAGACCTATAGTTGATAGCATCAATGTACCAAGTTTTGGTTTAAATCGGCCCAAGTATATGGCTTGTAGAGCACCGACAGACAGACAAACTCATCGATGTCATTACTTGCTGAACATAGTTTAGCTTCGTAATAATTTTAAAAATTACGATATTACTCATGCAATAGCACTGCAAACAAATTTCGGTAAAACGGATTCATGCACGATTCCGAGAGTTTAATAATAACGAATGGCTATTATAACTTCTTGGAAATTGGGAAATAAGGGCATTCAATCCTCTCATATCATATTACCGTAAATCCTCTAAAGAACGCCGGGTCTCTAAATAACGCCGGGTACCAATAACTGTAAGAAGTGGTAGTCACACAGCTGAGACACGAGATGGGACACGTTTAGCATAGAATATCGACGAAGTGCAAATCATTTAGAGAGAAATAGTGATTGAAAATGCCCACAAAGAATAAATTGAACTATTTTTAGTGAATATTCCTATGGTTTGAGACTTATCAAAACCAAAATTTTAACTTTCGCCGGGTCTCCAAAGATCGCCGGGGGGTCAAGAGCGAAAATTCAAATTTTCGCCGGGGGCGATCTTTAGAGAATTTACGGTATTTGCTCCTGATCAACTTAAATCAGCCTGAAGTTTTTCGAAATCATTAACATATTTAATTAAAAAGACTAATATGTTTCCATATTGCAAATTATTTACCAACGTGTTAATGCTAAAATCGGTGGATCCTTATGAATTTAATGCAGTTTTGTATCCCAATTCGTATAAAATAATGTTTTATATATTAAGTAATTCGCAAAGTTGAACTAATGTATGGGCTTGTGTCAACTACCTGATTCGATTCTTATTTCTCAGTACTCTAATTTTAGGTTAGCGCAACTTTCCATAAACGCAAAATTAATGTCAGATTAATGAAGAATGGTACGTATGCGTGCACGTACATAACACTGGAGTTTCAGGGAAAGATTGATGTCAGCAGAAATGGTTTGAGTCAGTAAGGTTTCTAGTTTAGAATATATATGTTCGTTATTACACAAATATTACACAACATGTGAAATAGAATATTACGACGCATAAAACTATGAGTAGTTTCCCTACTAAGTATTTTTCGGTTGTGCAAAATTCATAACTGAAGTTTTAAGACTGGACAATAATAGACCGGTCTGTAAATAGTAGCTTAGACCTCACAAATGATGGTCTATTGTGAGCGGTATGTGAACGTTGTTTATGATGACTTGTCATAAACTTTACAAAGGGTAGATTTTTAAAAAAAACTTGTTCTTGATTATTAGTTTTTTGTCTAGATATGTATAGGAGAATTTGGATAGTGGAGTGGTTACATAGAGTTCATGAACACTTTAAAAATAAAAAAACAGAGACATTAGTCACAACACTCTGAAATCGTGCACCCGTTCCCAAATGAAAACAGCCCCTCCCCAGATGAAATATTGGAAGATTAAAGCTCTGTACTTTTCGATTTGCGATATAATATATAAGTTGAAGTAAGTGTACAAAAACAGAAAATAATTCACGAAATAAGGACTAAAAATACGTTCGCCATTTTGCAAATTTAAGTACTGGAAACTGTATGGCATTGCATTTGGCAAAATTTCTCATGCAGCGTAAAAAGTACCACTCAGGTCATGTAAACTTTAAAAAATAAAAAAAAAATCAGAGAGCAAGAAAATGTGGACTAGATTTTATGCTTAGAAATTTCCTCCATCATACCTACTCATAATCCGCCAAAANGAAATTTCCTCCATCATACCTACTCATAATCCGCCAAAATAAACTGTCACAAAATGTAATACACTCATTAGGAAAACATGGAACTTGCCTAAATTTGAACGAATGATTACAGGCTGAAAGCAATTTTGTTTAGTATAAATTAACCGCTTTCCTTACGCAAGTGGCAAACCAGGATCCATCCCAGCGCTTTTAAATTCTAATTGTTTTCAGTAATGCTGGATTTGTTTGCAAATGACAGTTTATTGCAGAATACAATTCTGCAGATATGGAATGAAAGAGAAACGTTGCTTCTAATCGCATTTTATGGAGCGAAACCGTTCCAGAGTGAAGAAGGACGACAAACTTTAAGGAGCTCATAAATACGTAACACACGCTCCGTGCAATATAATTAAGCCTGTTGGGAGTCATTACTCACTGTTTAGAAACTTCAGCTTGTTTTTTGACATGTGAGAAGTTAGTCTTAAATTCAAAGTAAATAACTAAGTCCTGGACACAGGCAAAACATAAGTCAGTCACGAAAATCAAGATACATGGTAAATGTGAACTGTGGAGTTGGCGTGGATAATGGCTGACTAGATTGTACTACTCCCGAAGGACCTCATTTGCTTAGCTATAAACATTTTTGGCTTTTTGAAAGACAAATATCAAATTACAGTCGTTAACCTACCATAGTATGGAACAAAGTGTGTATTATAATCTTGAAAATGAAGTACGTCCAAAATGAACAAATAGCCCTGCAAATATATTGTGTTGAAAACATGGATACACCGGACTATCCAAGTAGCGTGACACGAAGCAAATAATCCTAAACTATTGAAAGTTGGTTTCTTATGTGTTCATAAAGTAAAAGTATGCAACACGATGTGTGCTGACTCCAGTAGTCAAAATTTAAATCGGTGATTTCAAATTTCATCATAATTTGTCTACCAACGGATATTTGAAGGCTGTAGGAGGAATTGTCTAACAGTGAGAAAATTACCCAAAATCATTCTATACCTTCAAAATTGATGATGATTAAATAGAAAATTGTAGCTTCCAAGGACTTGATTTACCTTTCACGGTACCTTTCACGGTAATAAAAGCGTCCAGTTAGCAGGGACAAAAGAGTCTTACATCACCCCAAACTGTATTTTCTGACGCGAATGCCATTTTATTTGCGTTTTTCAGGCATTATTCTGTTTTGCTGGGTGGCTGGGGCGGTCATCGGATTTCTTCCATTGTTTGGATGGTACAACAGGGAGGGCTGGGAGCGGAATCCACCGGGGTATTGTTTCTTCACGGATGTCATGGACTACAACTACCTTGTTTTCCTCTACTTTTCTACAATAGTCTTCCCTATGCTGCTAATGATTGGTTTTTATGGATACATTTACCACGTAGTTTTAATCAAGGTTTGTACGTTTCCATTAAAAGTCTGAAGTTAATTTAACTTTACACACAGAGACACTTGTTGTCAAGGATTTATAATTTCCGGTATTGGCCCTCCGTCTGTAAACTAGAGGAACATTTGAAAAATGAGCTTTTAAAGTAAACGAATTTGAAAGTGTTCGATGAATAATAACTTGTCATGTTGTTAAAAAGAGAAACTCGTTCAACAGTTCATTTGCCAAATTGCGTCAAAAGGCAAGCGATTTTTCTTAACGTCTTTTGTGGTTTGTTGACAGATTCGTCAGAAAGGAACATTAGCTCCACAGCACCTCCGGAGATTTTCAGAACAGTCAAGAACCGGCTCGCTCAACGGGGAAAATCGATCTGCTACTCAAGTACTGAGAATAATGGTCTCTGAAAAGCGTCGGGAAGCCAAGGCCGCAAAAAAGCTAGGAATAATCGTCGTTTTCTTTATGCTCTGCTGGATGCCTCTATACACAATCAACTGTATCCAGGTATGAAGCAAAAGTTAAATGTCGCCCTTGTTTTGTCAATTTTTCCCGAGAAAAGCTTATTATTTTCTCACGGAGCGTAAGCTAATAATTTTCACCTCGATACATTTGAAAATGGATATGATGAGAAAAAGCTTTTAGAAAAGAGTATAATCCGGGTTTACTTTCGTTGTAGGCCTTCTACCCTGCATTTTATGTGCCAATCGAGCTTCTCAACGTGACCATAATTTTATCACATGCCAACTCCGCACTCAACCCGTTTCTATACGCGTACCATCTCAAGGAATTTCGCATGGCGATGAAGCACGCACTTCTAACGCTCTGTGGGAAACTCTGCTGCGGCTTGTTCTCCGCACACATGGACAAAGAATTTCCTCTGGGAGCCATGAGTCGAAGTGTAACCATCCCATCCGTGGGACACCTTACTGCAATCCAGCATTCTCATCATACTGCAGGGAGTGGAGGTAGCGGGGGCAAGGTCTCCATCAAATTCCGCAAAATCGGCCACACAGATAGTGGATGTCGGTCAGCACAGATCTCACCCTCCATTGGGAAACAGCACCTTCATCCAAATAATTCCACTAGTTCTGCTCTGATGATACCCATGGTGGTGAGTAATAGTAATAGTTGCACCAGCATTACTCCTTGTCCTCCATCCCGGGAAAATTTAGGATTCAGAAGGCCAGATAAATCTCTGACTAGTTTATCTTTGACAACCGACTCGACAAAAAATATTCCAGGAACGACAGGAAACTCTGGAAATGTAGGTGTCATCAGGAATCCTCTTAAAATATGCACGCTAGGATGCTACAAGAATTGTGCAACCAATGGCGTCTTAAAGTACAACCACCAATTATCGATGCCATCCTTGTCATTAACAATGGCTTCAAGGGAGAATTGCTCGGAAAAAGTGGAGCAGGAGCAGTTCAACAGTGCTACTCAAACTCAATCCTCGATATGTAATAGTCGACGACGAAGCGAGACTTTCCCTGAACAACTTTCTGCCATAGTCATGGGAGATGCTGTTTCCTCCATGGTGATCAGTTCGTCCATAAAAGCACACGAGAAAGGGGCTGAGCCTAGGGAAAGTGTTTGCCAGAATGGCAGAAAGACCATTCCTGATGAAAGCTTGGTCGAGCCGGCGAAACATTCTAAGCACATACGGCCACGCCAAAATAGTGCACACGGGGATTCTCGGCCTGATCAATACAATCAAACGACATGTGTTCCCTTTGATTCTAGTCGATGCCACTGTGAAACTTCTCCAGGGCCATCAACAAATGGTAGCTTGACGTCGAGTAATGCAGACAGCAAAAATGAATGAACACTATTGCTTGGAGCTCCCTTATAAAAAAATCAGTTCTATTACTATGAGGATCTGCATATATTTATACATGACATCTTTATTTTTTGTAACTTTTTTATTTCTATTTACGAGGAATAACCTTTCATTTTATACTACTAACATGGGAACATCAAAAGTCTTAGTTTCCAGTTGAAAGGTTCTGAGGATCAAGGACAACATTTGACCCTTGGGGTCACAAAAGAGCAAA
This sequence comes from Akabosia matsudoensis, assembly GCA_019593645.1. Classification (NCBI taxonomy): domain Eukaryota; kingdom Metazoa; phylum Arthropoda; class Collembola; order Entomobryomorpha; family Paronellidae; genus Akabosia; species Akabosia matsudoensis. Next base: position 7,999 of record VICI01004966.1, read on the forward strand.
AATATTTTTGTTTTAAAAGCGTAACACACATTGTTTTGTGGCACATCAAAACTGACCACCTTTCAGCCGTATAATACAGAAGAGGTTGTCTTTTGCAAAATAATACTTGCTTGAAGGTTTGGTGTTTGTTTGGTTAAAATATGAAAACAATTTTGTATGATGCATGCATTTAAGCACAACTGCTCGTATGGAGATTTTAGTGAATAAACCTGGGCTCTACTAACGCGATCAGTTTCGATGCCCTCAATATGGCTTTATTATTTTTGCAGTAATGTGACCCACTATAAGTCACTTGCTGACCTTCGTACTTTTCGTACCATAAAAACTAGAAGCTAGGAATACTTTTGGTGTTTCCAAGTAAGGAACAATTACTTCAAACTTGTTACTTTGCAATGCGAATTACTCAATGTGAGCTACTCCATGTATCTAAAATACTCGTCCCGATTGTCACTTGTTCTTACTCTGATCGTATCGCATTTTTTCTTTCTCAAACCTAATTTCCGGTAAAGAACATTTTCTTCAGGAATCTTCTTTTCCGTTCGTTTCACAACAGCGTCATACTCCATCAGCATGTTTGCTAGTAGTTGGTTTTTTGATAAGAAAGCTTCCTTACCCGTCGACTCGCTTTTACTGACAAGTTTACTCAAACTCATAAGCTTTTTTAGAGTTTCCACTTTGTCTGGATTGGAGTCGTCCAATCCTTTGATTGCATGTGCTTTGTCCTTCAGTTTCTTAAGAAGCTCCACATTCGCGGCGCGACTTTTTGCCACAAATATCTCCACAATGAATGCAGTAATTGATGCAAAGAATCCAAATAAGATAAGGTAAACAGAACCCTGCAAAAAATGACGATCATAAATTATGTAAGAAGCTTGGTTCACATGTTCAGTCTATCATCTATCACCTTGAGAATAACGTGACACCCTTTACGCTACTTGCGATAGCATGAAATGTGCTTGAGGTGTGCTAGAAACCATTTCAAAGGCGTTACTTATTTTTTAATATTCCATTCCATGTCCTCGTCTTTATTTTAAATAACAGTTGTATGCTCAAATGGATCCCATTTTGATAAAATAGCGATGAGCGCAGGTTATAAAAATGGAATAAGTGGGTGGAATTTGTAGCTATAGCAGCATTCATTGATTGTTACAGAGGGATTTTTACTTGTGACTTGTCTTAGGCGAGCCCTATATGATAAATCGTAAAAATTGAGTTAATCGTCTATCCATTCGGTATACGTCAAAATATCGTCACCCACGTAAAAATTATAAACCATTTCAGTAGTCATCGCCGATAATATAAGATGATTGTGCAGAAAAAAAAACTGATCTGGAAATAAATAACTAAGAGTAGGTGTAGATTTGGAGATATGCAGAAATTTTTAGCATTGTACGAATTCAGTTTGATGTATATTTTACTTTCTCATAAATGCCTTCCTTAATAAACATACAACATACACATCTTGTCACTGGAAACGTGTTACTGTCTGGCATGGTGTTTAGTTTCGTTACAATGGTTGTACTATCAAAAAATACTACCGATAAGTTAACTCACCACCTGGTATTACTGAATCGCATAGGAAAGTCACGATCTAGTGATTAAATTTCTGAAATTAATGTTGATGGGAGTTTGCTTTACTAAAGTGTAAGAAACCTACAGATGAAGGTGGCGGGTATGTTTGAGGAATCTTCGTAAGAAGTTGAGAATATAACTTGAGTAAAAGTAATTTTATGGTGAATACTCCGTAATAATACACCGTCAAGTAAATGCATAGCTTGAAACTACCTTTTAGTGTTAGTATGATTTTGTTTATATTATCATCATGTTCTCCTTACTAGTAGCATGGTAAAGGAAAGAACTTTCGGAGGTATGCTTAGGAAATGTTTGCAAATCCGAGTCATGGTACTTAGTAAAGTAAAATTTCTCTTTTCTGAACCTTTACCAAAGAACAGCGAAGAATAATGTCGTAGTCATAACAACCATTAGGATAGCAACTTTAAATATCTTTGATTTTTTTTTCGTAATATGTATGAAAATCGATGCTATTGACTCTGTTCTTTTCCTTAAACT
>VICI01004967.1:0-10067 GCA_019593645.1 Akabosia matsudoensis
GAGCTCATAAGACGGAAGGAGGAGCTCATAAGACGGAAGGAGGAGCTCATAAGACGGAAGGAGGAGCTCATAAGACGGAAGGAGGAGCTCATAAGACGGAAGGAGGAGCTCATAAGACGGGAGAAGGAAGAAGCGGAGAGAATGGACGGGGAAAACGAAAGTTCTGGAGAGGAGAAAGCAGAAGGAGGAGGGGAAATAGAAAATGGAGAAAGGAAGGAGGATGAACCGGAAACGGGAGAGAAAAGAGAGGAGGCTCCTGTGAAAAAGAAGGTTAAGATTGAGAAAAAGCCAAACAGGACTTGGGATTGTCAATTTTGCGGTAAAAAATTCTTTCAGCATTTGTCTAATTAAGAATGATGGCCATATGAATAATTGTATTTAATTTTCAATTAGGGGCACCCTTTACACAAAGGAAAAACCTGCATCGCCACATAAAAAATAGAGTTTGTCCACACCCATCATGAGTCAATTTGTAATTATTTGTGAATATGATTTTCAAAATACATTTTTTATAGATTCATAGTTTATTTTATCATTCCTGAGCATGCTCAAATAAATCCATGTAATCTTGTCATCGTATGAAATCATTTCATTCTATGTACCCCGTCACCCTACGTCGTCCCGTCATCCCACGTAATCCTGTCATCTTATGTAATCACGTCATCCTACGTAATACCGTCACCCTACGTCGTCCCGTCATCCCACGTAATCCCGTCATCCTACGTAATCTCGTCATCCTACCTAATCCTGTCACCCTATGTAATCCTACGTAAGCCGAACGTGCCCGGGAAACGCTCTTGAACATGATTTTGACTAATTTTTGCCGTAAAAACAGGAAACCTATTGCCGGGATTTGAACCTGGCATCTCTCATTCCTCTCTCAGCCCTCAGGCAGGGACAGTTGTGTTCTTCTATGCGCTCCTTATACTCGTGAGATATAAGTGCTGGTCTGTTAGTATACTTAATTGTGGCTGTGCCACAAAAATTCCTTCCTTTACCTGCAGAAATAAGTAAGTAGAAAAATGGCCGAACTTCACGGCATTGTTCTGAAGTGTATCCCAGATGTTCCAATATCTGAATATCTATTGGCGATCGCAAAAAACGTCCAGCCTGAATCGATCAAGTCTATTGGAAAAATATCAGGAAACAATTACGGTGTTTTCTTCACCAACAACGAGGACTGTGAAAAAGTGATCGAAAACGGAAAGCTAAGAATTTCGGACCAGGATGTCTTTGTGAGTGCGTACTCACCTTCAGTAAAAACTGTTTACATAAAGGGTGTTCCTGTTATTGATGACTGTTCCCCCCTGGTTAAGTTCTTAAGTGCGTACGGAGAAATAAAAGGCGAAACCTTACTTTTGTCAATAAAAGATCTCCCGTGTGGTTTCACACATGTGCTGTCACACACAATTGTTGTAAAAATGGTGCTGACTGATAATGTGGTCCTACCGGCTAGTGCGAAGATCGACTTTGGCTGTGACGTCATACGGGTTAAGATCGAGTGTGGCTCAAAAAAATGCTACAACTGTGGAGAGCGAGGTCATGAAAAGAAGCTTTGTCCCAAAAACAAGACTGAGTTCCCTGATGCACTTTCCAAACCTGTGGTACAGGGGCAGAAATCCCATCAAGAAGTGGCTACGCCAAATAGCGCTACGAGAAAAGGACGACAGAGGACACGGTCAATAGTTAGAAGTGAGAACAGAGAGTTGCCGCAGCAACCTGACGCCATAAGCCCGGCAAATGATTCAAAATGTTTTATAGCTTTGATGAAAGTAAGCTTCGGAAGTCAAGCTGATTGGGCGGAATGGTCAGTTGTCGGTCACGATCACTTACCTAACGACGAATTATTTGAACTCCTACTATTAGCCTGTTCTTCCTGTGACAATATACCAAGGTTCATTGGAAAGTTCACACAAAACTCCGACGCAATCAAGAAGCAGTTGGAAGGTCTTGCTGGCCTTGTCAACTCAGCAGAGCTTAAATGTTTCATAATGAAAGTGTATGATGCTGTCCCTCCAAAAATCCACAAATATGCTGCCCTTCAACGGTAATCCAATCAACATACTGCTTTATCATCATTGGAATAAAATTGGACTGAAAATCTGCACACGGAAAAGAGGAAAGCGTGGAGGGAGAAAGGTGAAGACGAATATTGTTAGAAATAGCTGTAACGTCCCAAGAATATTTTATCATAACGCGTGTTCGTTAAATTGTAAAAAGCTTGATGCATTGTGTTTAATCAGCAATGATTACGATATTATCGCAATTTCTGAAACATGGAGCACATCTACTAAAGATATTGCCGTCGACGGTTTTACTCTGTATGAGTCCAAACGTGAGGGGCAAGGGGGTCGTGGATCTGCAGTTTATGTGCGCGACCAAACACAAAGCAGCAGCAAATTTTTTGCTGCTGCAGAAAAAAATACATTAAAAACTAGCAGTTTTCTGCTTGCTGCGCCTCTGTCTGAAGGCACCTTAACGGAGCAATATACCTAGGAATGCTATTCGTAATTAGTTAATTAACAACTTTTGACCCAGTGAATGAATTACACTGAAATTTGGCAGTAAAGTACCTTGGACTCTAATGTATTTGCGTGCAAAATTGGAAAACGATCGGACAATAAACAAACGAGTTAGAGTTCACACTGACAGACAGACGGACATGAACGAATACAATAAGCCCCTTCGGTGCTTAATAAACAATGATTTTTGCCGTCACCAATATTTGCATAGAAATGTAGGGGATCTTCCCCTCCTTCTAAACAAACTCCTTGGCTTAGCTTATTTGCTTAGCATTTTTTGCTGAGCACTTTCCTTTGCTTTCTGTTCAGCTACGTCTTTATAGCTTTAAAAAGCTTTTGTATCCGTTCAGGTTATTCAGGTTTATTTCGTTAAGGTATTCAAGTTTATTTCGTTCGGGTATTCAGGTTTTTTCCGTTCAGGTCGTTCAGGTTTTTTTCCATTCAGGTCGTTCAGGTTTCTTTCCGTTCAGGTCGTTCAGGTTTCTTTCCGTTCAGGTCGTTCAGGTTTTTTTTCCATTCAGGTCGTTCAGGTTTTTTCCGTTCAGGTCGTTCAGGTTTTTTTCGTTCAGGTCGTTCAGGTTTTTTACGTTCAGTTCGTTCAGGTTTTTTCCGTTCAGGTCGTTCAGGTTTTTTCCGTTCAGGTCGTTTAGGTTTTTTCCGTTCAGGTCGTTCAGGTTTTTTCCGTTCAGGTCGTTACAGGTTTTTTACGTTCAGGTCGTTCAGGTTTTTTCCATTCAGGTCGTTCAGGTTTTTTCGTTCAGGTCGTTCAGGTTTTTTCCATGAGCCCTCAGGAACTGGCTGAGACTGAACTGTTGTCAGGCCGGCATTGTACATAAAATCAAGATAGCTCGAGAGTAACGTATTACCCCCCATGGCTTGGACACGCGCTCGGGAGTCGTCATTTCCTACCCCTGGGGCTACTCGTTGTTCCAGTCCACTCCGAATGGAGCCAGGTATCGCTTCCTCCCTTGCCCATTGTCTAAGGAACCTCCAGTTTCTATTTCGCTGGCGAACTCGAGAAAATATCTGCCCAAGTCGTGAAGTGTCCGCGTCAAATTCACTCAAATGTTCTGTATTGATCGGTGTGGAAACTGGATTGCTTCCGGGATTATTGTCTACGGCGTCCTCCCCAGCAGTTGCCCCTTCATGTTCATCTTCAGCTAGAACATAGTGCAAATCAAAGCGTTGGCAATTTTGGCATGAAAGGAAGATAATCATATAAACAATGCTTACCTAGTTCATCGAAATCATCAGACTTACTTTGCCCATCCACAACAAGTGCTTCATCCTCAGACGAGCTTTCAAGGGAAACTTCAACGAATTCGGAAATTTTAGTTGCATCGACAGGCCCACTGGGGATCGGATAAGGCTTGTCCTCGTCACCAACAACAACGATGTGAGTGCGACTACGGTTTGTCTCAATGGATTCGTCTGGAGCGCTCTCTTCCGCAGGCTCGCTTGTGATATTCACCTGATGCAGATTGTCACCTTCTCTTAAGACAGGATCGGATGTATCATTAGAACGATCGTTGTCAACAGTAGTATCGCGATCACTTAACCGCCACTGGTCGCTTCCGTCCTCATCTGCCGAGTCACCATACTCTACCACATAATGCAAGTCTTTGATTTCAAATCTATGCAGTCTAAAGAGCCGTTCACCTTCTTCCATGACGAGGTTTATGGTATCATTTCAGAGTGATGATTAAAATCAAGCATAATTTATTCGACGCCAAGTGCACGCAAGTGTTATTTCTAGAAAAAGCGACTAGTATTTAAAATTTTACGTTCACGAAAAACAAAATTCTTGACTGAATGCCTATTGACGAATGACACGTACTACTTTTCCCTTCCTTTGGAAAAAATGCTACAAATTTTCACCTAGTGGCTGACTCAACGGTATAGGTATAAAGAAACCAAGGTGTAAATTTCATTCGTACAATGATGGTCGCAAAAAACCAAACAAACAAATCGTGTTGGTAGCATGAAAGGTCTTTGAAGCAATACGCATTTTGAACCTTCCGGTGACGTAAAACGTACAGTTGGGCTTTCTTCATGGAGGGATGATACTAGAACTGATATTTTTCGCTTAAATTAGTATGGACATAAAAAATGGAATTACACGCATAATACAATTTACGTGTACATTGCTCCCGATCATAGAATACATACATAGAATATCGAATAGGTAGCTAATCTATTTATCGCAGCAGGACATCTTCCTGAACAAATAACTTCCTTCTTTAAAGTTTTCTTTCCTTTGTCGAGCGAACACTTCTACTCTGGTAGCCTAGTTTGTTATTAGGTGAAGCTATTTCATTTCATGAATAAATTTGATATCGTGTATGGTTTACTCATCGACAATATTTTGCGTGCATGCAGTCCAGGTTTTAAAATGCCTTTTCAAGGAAAAAAATGACAGTAGTACACAGAAGCATTTTGTGAATTATGCAACGCAACGGTCGCGATGTGTTCGACGATTCCAGATTTACTTCATTGATTTTACCTTCATTTACATTTACCCTCTTAAAATAATTTGAAAGAACAAAACATTTCATTCTATTCTATAATTTTTTCGACAAACTTCTCAACGTCGTTAAGACAACTGTCGAAGACGCTGTACTCTTCTGCACTCTGCAACATGACGAATCCAACAAGGCATGAGATCTTGAAACTCTGCCTCTCCGAATCGTGGGTCAATCAAAATAAAAGCTTTTAAAGCTATATAGACGTAGCGGAACAGAAAGAGTCATGCTAAGCACAAAAGCTAAGGAAAAAAGCTTAGCAAAAAGCTAAAGAAAAAGCTTAGCAAAAAGCTAAAGAAAAAGCTTAGCAAAAAAGCTAAAGAAAAAGTTTAGCAAAAAGCCAAGGAAAAAAACTTAGAGAAAATTTAAGGAAAAAAGGTAAGGAAAAGAGACTGCATTGAATAGCCCTAATGATATGTCTCTCTCTACTTTTCAATGCACGAACCAGAAAGTCGTCCGAAATCTTGAGCTCAATGCAAAAGTTTGACCTTTGGTGCCGCTTTACAGTTGTGGCAAAAATCCAAAACAACCACACCGTTAATCTGTTCTCAATAAGGGCTTTCAAATGATACCTCGCATGCGATATCAAAATATAAAAGAAAAAGTTTACCCTTGTCCCCTACCCTTAAGGTCAACCAATTTGGCTCAAAATCGATAGGGATTTTACATAGGGTCCAAAGTATTCCTCTGCCAAGTTTGGTGGAAATCGGCCAAAAGGTACGGCCTATAGAGCGCACACGGACAGCTTCATCATCAACAAAATCAATTCCTTCGCTCACTTTACCCCGATGAACGCCAAGAAGCAAAGCCCCTCGATCGCTTTTGCTCCTGTTCCGGAATTTTTGCAAAAGATGTCTCGACCTTTGTGGTGTACACATTTGAAGCTCACTAATAAAAGATTTCTTTTCCATAATCATATCCATTATGGATTTTCCTTCTGCATAGGTGTTGCCCCAGTTTTGCATTACATCGTCTAGGTACGCCTTGGAAGGAAAGAAAACAATTATCCCGTTGGGCACTACGGAACAAAGTTCGTAAATAGCTCCACCCACATTTGCAGCTTCACCTGAGCGGTTACCAAACGTAAGACTTTGCATAAGTCCTAGCTGTCCAACCCCCAAAATCCCGACAAAATATCTGTTACGAGGAATGCTCTGGTCCTGAGGCAATGGTGACTCTAAGTCAGCATTGAGCTGGCCGGCGTATGTGTCAAGAGGCGTTAAAGTGCCAGACTGGCACTGCCAGTATGTAATGGAGTTAAAGTATATAATCGCAAGCGTGCTTGTTTCGCTGAAGATTTCATCGAAAACGAGTGACTGTTTTATGCAAGTAATCTCCAATGCTCCATCAGAAAGAGACGCAAAATAGGTGCCGCTGGTGGAGTAGTTTTTGAAAAGATACCCGAAAACGGTTATTATTTTTCGGATTTTTTGCGTGGAAGGGTGGAAATCCCGAAAGATTTTGCACAAATTATAGCTTGCTTCTTGCACAGTTCTGGCGGCAGTAGACTTCCGAGAAAGTTTAAAACACTTTCCAGCACTTTTCGAGATTGTGACCCTCGTCGCAGATCAAAATGGCAGATGAGATTACATAATTATATGGGCAGATGATAAGGTCGACAGTGTCAAGATGAGCATGGCACGCGGGGCTACCACTGAAGAAGATGTCTTCACCGGAAGTTGATCGCTATAATAATTACGTTTGAGTTCGCCTGAGTTCCAGTGCAGTCCATAATTGCACATAGTCTTCCCATTATAATCTTAGGAGGATATATTAACGTTGTCCTAATAAATAACTCGCTTAAACATAACGAAAGATTTTCGAACGAACGGTTGTTTTACGACTGAAAACAACTTGAATTTAAAAAAATGTCATCTGTTCTCCCAATATCCTCAAAAAAAAAACTACATGTCAGCATTCGTGCAGGTTTTTAAAAGTAAGCAATCACACTTGAAATGGGTTCATTTCTATTCTAGTGTAACTATATTTATTCTATGAAAAGTTACTTATAATAATACTTATAATATGCATGTTGATGAGTGAATTTTTGAGACTCTTCCAAAGCAAATTCAAGTGAAGTAGGAACTTGGTATTCGTGGATTTTGATCTCTAGAATCTTATTGATGCGCGTGTTACGTGCTTAAGTTTTGTTTGTGTAAACTAAATCTACCTACAGCCGAATATAATACTGGAAAATACACTACTGGAAAATACATAAGAAGTACACAAACAACTACTATTAAGGCTATTAAACTAAAAACTAGTTTATTAAGTAGCGAAAGCTACTTTATAAAATTGTCTTGGCTGTCTGTCCATCTGTCTGTTATCGCGAAATCTCAGATATGCTTTGACGTAAAGATGTGAGATTTGGTACACCTGTTTGTCTGCTCAATGGCATTCCTGTTTCCAAGTTTCAAGAAAATCGGTTGCATCGTGTATGATTTATAAATCATGAAAGTATTTTGTTGACTGCATCATGAAGAAGTTCTTGAGTATCTTGGGATAGTGTTTTAGCGTATCTTGCAGATCGTGTTTTAGCGGATCTTGCAGATCGTGTTTTAGCGTATCTTGCAGATCGTGTTTTAGCGTATCTTGCAGATCGTGTTTTAGCGTATCTTGCAGATCGTGTTTTAGCGTATCTTGCAGATCGTGTTTTAGCGTATCGTATCTNGCAGATCGTGTTTTAGCGTATCTTGCAGATCGTGTTTTAGCGTATCTTGCAGATCGTGTTTTAGCGTATCTTGCAGATCGTGTTTTAGCGTATCGTATCTTGAAGAAACGCCTTTCGCTACTTTTGAGAGTCGTGCATGAGCGTTTTATTTGCTTTGAAATAGAAGCTCACCAAATGACTGTTGATACGTTAAAGAAATGTATTTATTTCGTAAAAAATGGGTTGACAGGTTACAGCAAACAGGCTATAAAAGGGACCAAAATGAATTTGGTTTTCTACTCCGATTCAGCAGGTTTTACACTTTTTTGAAGTAAATCAATAACTTTTTTATAATTTTTATACGAAATTGTCATGAACAATTATGAATTATCGACAACTAAGAAACAACGGTTCGTTTCCAGTCAAACGATAAGAGATATCTCAAGTCGCCCCGTCAAACTTCATCATTATACAATGCCAACTGCCTGCCTCCAACGTGCAGTGCGAGTTGCGAGTGCTTATTTAGCTCAGCTGTGCCGACGCATCGAAGACCCCAAGTTCGGCTAAAATTTACAAAATGCTTTAATTTTAAATGCTACTTAACAGATAAGTGAAATGTTAAAGTTAACTCAGTTGTTACGGCTTGGGGAGGGCCTTGCCAAGTTAAGCCAGGCTAAAGTTATTCCAAACAATGAGTGGGTCATTCCGATTGCTAGTCGGTTAAACAATGAGAGCCCTTTGTTTGGGGGATCTGTGCGATTCGCTCGTTACAAGGAAAAGTTATATGAAGTGCCCAAACCCGGCTCGGGATACTTCCGAAGAACTGTTCACTATCCAGAAAAGTATACAATCAAACCGATTCCCTACACAAATTTAGCCGGAAGAGACCCTGTCTCTGGTAAGTAAAAAACCCACATGCATTGCAAACGATCGCTGTTTTTTTTTCTTTGAAACAATTTTTTTAAATTTGTTTTTTTATAAATAAAATAGGTCATGTTGTCGTGGGAACGCTTGGAGGTGGTATAAAGCATCCGTTGCTATGGGTAGACTACAAAAGAAGACCTGCCGACGGAGAAGGGCCTCTGATTGAACGCGTCCTTCAGATAATCCCCGAACCAACGCGGTCAGCCCATGTCGCCCTAGTCGGTCACGCAGACAAGTTAAGATACATCATTGCCACTGAAAACATGAAGGCCGGAGATCTCATCACCTCATCGAATGAACTCACTCGAATCGCTGTCCGAGCCAAAGAAGGCGACGCCTTTCCGTTAGGATCCCTGCCAATCAACACCCAAGTCTGTTGTGTTGAGCTTGCCCCTGGAGAGGGCGGGTTTTATGCCCGCGGTGCTGGAACATTTTGCACTATTGTTCGAAAAGTTGGTTCCCGAGTTATCCTCCTCATCCCCTCCAAACGCGAAGTGTCCTTGGACCAAAACTCAGTCGCTGTTGTGGGGCGTGTTTCAAATGTCATTCACAACACGATCCACATTGGAAGCCCAAATAACTTGAGGCGAATGGGATATCGACCCAGGTCAGGGTTGTGGCAGCGGAAGACCGGTCGTCATGGAAGGAAAAACAGAAGGCCCCCGCCTTGCAGGGAGATCCACGCCAAAAGAGATCTTCCCCAGAAGTCACCAATGATAAAGCTAACTTTAAGTGACGACGTTGTTCATGTCTATCATAGGCCTAAACAGAACACTTATTCCTAAATAGTTTAACTATGTAGCATTTTTTTTGTAAATTGATAATAGATGATTGGTGTATTGTGGGAAATGGAAATTCCCATGAAACAAAATGAAAAAATGTTAATACAAACAATGCTTAATAAAAAGTGTGAAAAATCTCGATACATTCATGTTGAATATGGTCAATTTAGGCTAATTTTTTTAATAGTGGACCTACATGTGTGTGAAAGCAACCTTGAAAATGACCTCTGATGCTTTTAGACCTGGCTATTCCTTTTTTTTATCAAAAAACTGGGCGGAGAATAGCTAGACGAAGATAAATTTAACCAGCTTTGCGATAGGCGTACTCTTATTCCTGACATATATATAAGACGCGTACATATTTGCTTGCTTGGATTAATCACGATATGATCATACCGATGGGCATCGTGTAAGAAAAAGATGTGATTTAAGATGTGTCTCGTATGACGAGTCGCATTTTACAGGTTTCATTCATAGACGCTACGGCAATCCACGTTGTTGTGACTGTGAAACAGTTATCGTTCCTCGAAATAGCGAGAATAAGTTAAAGATTTGCGAATTTCAGTAAAAAGTGGATTTTGTTTTGGAGGAAAAAAATGGAGTGGTCTTTAGGGTGGGAGTTACTATTGCTGGCAAGTTTCATAGCGACTGTATTTGTAACTTTGTT
>VICI01004968.1:0-10064 GCA_019593645.1 Akabosia matsudoensis
GGGACCGAAGGGGATGACAACCGAGCGAAGGCGATCCTTGAGACCATCAGAAGCATAATTGTGCGCAAATCATATAAACCATAAGACCCCTCATCGCGACAACACCCAGAATTATATTGAATGATTTGCAAATAAAAGAACGTATTGCCCTCGCAACTACATTATGCAGCCGGGTTGTCGCAAAATTTGTTAATTAACCTGGTGGTGTGATCGCTAGGATCGCTTTTGGAAACTTATTAGTTTTTGTAGACTGTAAGCAAAATTTGTGAAAAAGTTTCTTTGTAAAAGTACCTCTACCACGAAATTATTAAAAAGCGAAAGCGACTTTATAAAATTGTCTTGGGTGTCCGTCTGTCTGTCCGTCTGTTACTGCAAAATCCCAAAGATAATATGACGTATGGACTTGAAATATGTCAAACATTGTTCTACAAGAATTGCATTACTATACCAAGTTTTTAAAAAATTGTGAATCGTGTATAATTTTTGAGATCGTGAAAGTTGTTCACTGCAACATAAAGATTTGGTGTTGTGAAGCTTGGAGGTCGTGTTTCAGCGAATTTTACAAATCGCACGTTAATGAGTCTCACCGATCGGGTTTTTTGCGTATCTTGAAAATCGTGTTTTAGCTTCGCTACCAGCAACGCCTTTTCCGCTACTTTTGAGAGTCGGACATTAGCGCTATATTTAGTCGCCAATTTTAGGAAACATTTCTAATACGACAATGGCACTGAACATGAACAGACATAAATGAATAAAAGGAAAGCAAGGGCGCAAAAGTGCTTAATGAAGACGAGCTCTCGGGAATGCACTGTTGAATTCGTTTTTCTGGGCGTCCAGCAACATAACGCGGAGATTGACGGTGTTTAGTCATAACACTTGAGGAATTTGAAGAGGACAATCGGTGTTTCATTTAAATGTAAAATATTGTCTGTAGGGGCGTTTTTGAAAATTCTGTCAAAGAGAAAAGAAAAATGTACTTTTTCTCACTATCGTAGTTTGCTTCGGGACACTTGGCAAGGGAAACCTCGAGTCAACTTTCGCAGGAATCCCTATCCTTGCCATGTTGTACTTTTGCCGTACTTGTTGTACATGTTTAAAAGAAGTCATTTGTTAGATGCAAGTGTTCGTTGTGACTAACTGTGTTTTATAGTGCGTAATAATGCAAAATCATGTCAAAGAGTGGTGCAATTTTAAACTCTTGTTTTAAACCTAATTATTTGTTTTGAAGGACGATAAATTCAGTATTATTTATTGGAAATTTATTTTTTTTACAAAAGTATCCTCTCGAATATCTTTAAAAAACAATTAGCTGATTAACTAGTGCAATGGAGGAACAGCTGGAATTTTTGAAGGAAGCTGAACAGTGTGGCCTTGTTGCTTTCGAGGATTGTCCGCCGTTAAAAATTACTTTCACCAATGGTCTAGTACATTCTGAATGAACGAATGAACGCCATCATTCAAACGAAAAGATCTAAAGTAGACGTCATACACTAAAAAAGAAAGAATTCGCCGGTAATAATAACATATCCTCCTAGTTACAAAAAATTTCCCTTAAAACCAGCCCGTTACACACCGAACCCTTAAAGTAGCGAAAGCGCCATGCACCTCGTACCATGTACGAAAATACCCGTACTCCTCGTATCAAGCACAAAAGATACCGTACCCCTCGTACCATGTACACAAATACCCGTACCCCCGTACCATTTACAACCTCACAAAAATATATCTAGGTTTCTGGAGCAAAAGTAATGTACCCAAGGAGAACCATCGAAATATACAATAAAAAATTTACCCCATTTACGTAGCCCTATCGTCACCTTTCGTTACCCCGTAACTCGTCAACGTGACGAAATTAGACCCGGGTTTCTGAAGCAAAATTATTGCAGTCAACGAATGCTATAGAAATGAGCAATAAAATTTTTTGCCCATTTACGAAGCATTATCGTCAATATTCATCACCTCATAACTCGTGAACGTGACAACCTGATTGTGTGAAACTTTGTCACCCATACCCTTGTCGAATGACGCTTATATATGGAAAATATGAACCTTGGGCGCCTTGTAGTTTCGATGTTATAAAACTTACAGAAAAACGGACAGACAGATGGACAGACAGAGGAGACGATCCTATAAAGCAGCTTTCGCTACTTAATAACAAAATTAGAATAAGTGCTCTAAAAACACATTTTCACCGCACGTTTTTGGGTTTTCACACTAGAAGTTCCAACGACAACATCGGCACAGTATTCCCGGTTATCCTCTGGGTCATTACGAGGTGCCACGGTATATTGTCCAGCAACAATTGCCCGTGCAGCACAATCAGATTGCAATGGAGGACGGCGATGGTGATTACAGACGTGATTCCGAGCAAGGCGGGCCACTGGATGCACAAAATAATTTAATGGAACACTCCTGGGTATGGTAAAAATAACAGAGGAACTGAATTTGAAACGAGCAAACCAGTTCATTAAATCTTCAATTTAAAGAAAATTTGTATTACAGGAGAATTAGACAGTGCCACATTGAATATGATCCTCTGGTTCTTCATCATGCTCGACTGCAAAATCCGTCCATACAGAACAATCAGGTTCCGGTCCAGGATGGAAAGGGTGGACAAAATTCTAAGTAAGCCAGGCTCTTGGACACATTCCTCGTTTTCATTCAGTGGGTAAGGAAAATTCAATCCAGTTTAAATCTGTTAACAGTCGATTTCATGGTCTAAAACTGCAAACTGGTCACCTTTGTCTTCGTAGTACTGCTATTGTTGAAGCTTTTAATTAGAAAAATGGGAAGTAAATAATCTCACACGTCTCGTTTTCTGGAGCGTCTCAATTGTATTCGACGTAGGGCTATCTATCGAAATGACTCAGCTGTCAGCATTCCTTTGGTTTGATCTCTGGTGATGCTCCCCTACTTTCAATGTTCTCGTGTGGCTTCATGAATGTTTCGTTTTGGGGCACGTAATATGAGTCTGACTGTTGCGTTTCCTAAAACGAGGAAGAAAGCTTTCTTTTGTATCAAAAAAGAATGGGGACATGTGAAAGTACCACTGTTATGACAGTCTATTGTGGGAAAACCTATGTGCTTTCCTTCGTTTCTGGAGAAAGAAACCGGCGTAAACGTTTTGTGGAATATTATTCCTCGAATTTTCGTAATACTTTATCCTTTGATTGAAGATGTTACTGTAATTGGGGCTTGCATGTAACAGTTAATTTTAAAAAATACCTCTAAACCTTGAAAAATAGAGGTAACACATTTTAAAAAAAATTACAACCAATATCAATGTGAGTGAAGCAAATTTATTATTTTCATTGGGATAACGTTCAAGCACTACACTCACTGAACACATTTTTTGTACTCTAAAAATTGATAATGACAGCTGATCTCGCTGGAGCTGCTTTTCTGCAGTAACACCTAGCAACCGTTAAATTGCGGCAAATGGTTCTTGACAAAAATGTGTAAACGGCGTTAAAAATATAATACGACAAGGCTTTTCTCCGATTATTTCTCCGGTCATTAGAAGTAAGACCGCTTGGCAGTTAACACAAGTAAAAGAACTGAATAATACCGGACTTGAATACATTGTGTCAATGTGTACAGTGGTGAAATGTCGTGCAAGACGCTCTCACGGTAGGGACTATATCAAGAAATATTCGTAAAACTTTTTGAATATTTGTGTTTCAGCGCTGATTAGTGAATTTGGAATTAGCTTGTGGAAGACTTAACATGGACAAGGAGTGCGAGAAGCAGACCCTCCTCAAGTCTGATGAGATGAAGCCCGAGGTCTCAATGACTTGCGCTCAAAGAACTGAAACAGTCACTTCAGTAACTACTAAAGTTGCCGACTCAAAGCTCCCCGAGCAACTAAACATTACTAACTGGTATGCTTGGTCCGTAATTGCAAATAAATGTCTTATTATTTTTTTCTGGATTAAATTTTCGTACTTTTGTCACCAGCAACACATTAAGATTAAACCAAGCTACCTGCGAGGCGCCAGCCGACTCTGAATATTGGGGGGACGTTAGTAGCATCGTTGAGAAAGTCGCAGACGTGGCGGCGAAAGATGAAAAAGATTCCCCCGGTTGGTTTTCTCCGAGCTCGAATGAGTTTGTTAACTTTATGTACAGCCAATTGGAGAAAGTGTAAGTAGCGTGAATACCATTTCTAACAAAAAACTAGTGAAATTTGATCTGATATTGTTTCTAAAATTGGTGTAGGACAAAGGACGCTTCCGTCCAGACAACATCCGGATTGGAGTCAATGCCAGATGATGTTGCTAAACTTGCGCTTGCGTTGCTCAAGGATAGGAATCATTTTTTAACTTTAATGACCAACATCCGCCACGGGATTTGGACGATGGGTTTGGTATTAAAACACTTTGAATCTGGCTCTGAGGAGGCAAACAATTTTACCAAACGGTTGGAAGATATGGACCATCATATGCTGTTAGTTCAAAACCCGAAATCATTTATGTTATATATACAGAATCTGTTACGTAAGATGACGAGAGAACGGAATTTTCGTGTTAGGGCTACTTGTTTTGGAATATTAATGCAAAGGATTGGCTGTGAGCAGCATAATGGCAGTGACCTTTTTAATCAGGCTGAGAGTCCTCCAGGTCCATCTCAACCAAAAAAACAAAAGTTGATTGTACCACAGAGAGGAGCTGAGGGCCTTCCTCCTCCGGTTCTGAATGTCTTTCGTCCAGCAATCTCACAAACCTTTGAAGTTCCAGACGAAACTTGGCGGGAGGCCTATGACTCTCTGAAGCATGGGAAAATCGAAATTCTAGGAAAGATATTTTTCGACAAGATTATGTCACCCGAAGAAATTCAAAATAAGTCTCTGAGTGGGCGGAAGCCCGCCGAGGGAAAATTTTGTGAGGGCAAGCTATGGTGGATTCGAGCGGCGAGTCTGTTCATCTGGCATAAACCTCCAAAAGAGAGCCTGAATACGGCTGGCTTTCAAGAGGCCTGGACACAAGGATTAGCTGACATGAACAACGCTCTGTGGGAGATCTTTAAAACGAAAGTATTTAGTGAATACGCTTCTCAGCAACGGACAGAGTACAAAAGGAAAGAGTCTGAGAGACAATGACTTCCAACATTTGTTGCGGGGGTTGGCCTTCTCCTTCTCGTCAAAATATCGAAGCAGCTGCAATCATATTTTCAAAATTAGATTTGTGTTGCTTTTGACACATTCCAAATATTTATTGTTAATTTTGAACATCCTTAATTTAAAGGTGCTCCGGTTCTAACGTGCTTTTTATCCGTTAAAGAAATTTTGAGCTTCGAATTATTATTTGTTTTTAGCAACCGCTTTGTAGCCTTTATTTTACATTATGCTTGAACTCGACATAAATACCAATAAAACTTAATGAATACAATTATAACGTCATTTTTACCTTACTTTAATTTTGCAATCAGAGTCGGAACAAGGGTCAACAAGTGCTTAGCACATTGCATTTTCATTGTACTTTCATTTTCATTGCATTTTCTTATTCATGCTCACTCTCCGCATGGTTAAAGCAAGTGAAAAAGTCGGTCTTGGGGTATGTTACTTTCGTTTTTTTGGGGCGTAGCCTTATTTTGCCCATTATTATCGGAGTCATCACATTCGTGTCTTCAATAAACACAGTGTGTTCTTCTAAGAACAAGAACACCATGATTTTAGAAGAGACTAAGGACGTACAAGAGTCAATGGTATTTTTTTTAAATATGCGTTGAAGCATATAATTGGCTGTAAAAGCGGCGCATGACGGAAGTTCGAACACCAAACGCGATATTCAACTTCAACGCGTAAAAATTCATTTTGTAGCGGTTATGCGCCGTCGATTGTATAAACTGTTTTAAAAAACGGACCAATTTTTTAAAAAATACTACGGTTGTACTAAATATAGCATTACTGGACAAAGTATTGATATGCAAAAGGCATTAGGCAAATGGCATTACACGGATAAGGCATTCATGGAATTCAAGCATTATATGGAAAACGTATTTTCCGTAATTAGCATTATCTCAAAAATGTATTAGTCTTATTTTCCTCCTACAAATTTTTAAAGCTCAGTCTTAGTAAAAATAAAACCTTCAAACAAGCGAGTTCTGGAGTAAAGTAGTGAGTTCTCTTCTTTAACAAATAAATGTCTTTTCTGTCTGCAGTCACTTTAAGTCGTACCCAAAAAGGGAAATCGAAGTTAGTCGATTCTGATTTAAACTCGTACGCTTGAAATTTAAACAGTAAAAATGGATCTACTCAATGGGCATGTTGTAAAAGGAAATGCCTAGGAAGATTCAACTACTTTGTTTAAAAAACGTGGCTACATATCCGTTCCGCATTTAAAACTGATGCACGCATATAAGTAGATAAAATTCTGTGCTAGATTACTATGATTTTAAATTCCTGACAATGTGAGCTTTACAGAAATTCAAATAAAAACAGTCAAAATAAAAGTTTTAAATCCTTGATGTTCTGGCCACTTAGTTCATAATGTTTTAAATAAAGTTTAGAATGCCACTTTACGGTAATGCATAATACGACCAGAGCGTTTTTACTGCTAAAGCGTTTTAAGTAATTCGTTTTGCATATCAATGCCTAGTCGTGTAATGCTTTATTTAGTAATACGTTCAGATGACTCATGCAAAAGCAGGATGGGCTTCTTTGCCGTTTTACCGTGAACAATGCTCTAACAAGAAAACACTGTGTTTATTGAAGGCACAAGTTTACTGACTTGTTAGGATTGTTGTGCAGCTGGTTGTTATAGAAACATCGCATGTCTCGTCAATGCATAATGGGTTCTTTTTTACTGTACATTCCAGTACGCTTCCTAATTAAATATGGATTTTTAAACCCTAAGTTCAGAAGGATGAGTTCGAAAACATAGATCCAGCTGTTGGCGATGAATAGGATGGCGAACCGCCAGGACGCCTCACAAGCCATCCAGGCAGGGTTATTACGCCTCTAAATACGAGTACTTCAACACGAGTTACGGGAAATAAAGGAAGATGGTTAGTTACTTTAATCAATTAATATATAGGTATATCTGAAGGTCTTTGATTAAGTTGGTGTAAAATAATATTATGTCTATGAAAGCTTTCGTTTTTAAACAGGATGTTTTACTTCAAGAGGCGCCACTGACCAAAATATTAACAGCGCTGCGACCAAATTGTCCAAACTGAATGACCGAGAAATTCAGCTGATTTATATTTCTTCTCAGTTTGTGCTTCCGGAGAAAGAAAATGAATGACAGCAGGTGACAGAGGAGTTTTACAAAATATCGAAACTCGTCGCGAACACTGGTAGTTAACAAAATTTTTATTTACTTTTAATCAGTTTTGAAAACAAAATTCAACTTTTTATCAGGCGACACGTTTTTAAATTATAGTTTAGACACGTCCATTTGCAGCGTTGGCGACGAGCAGTTGATAAGGAACTTGACGAGCATCAGCACACAAAAATGTAGCCAGAGACACAGAGCAACGCTGCCATAGCAAGCAGTAAGTCAATCATCTTGTGAACAAAATAATAGATACTGAATAAGCACTACAGTTTTATCAATACTTAACTACTACTACTACTTGATTTTGTTAGGGTCCCTAATTTTTTGTTGAAACGATACAAATCCTTCTTAACATTATGTTCCTTGTTGTAAAAGTATTTTTTGGCAAAAAGATTTCTTCCGAATTAAATATTTAAGCCGAGAATGAGCGGCCTGATTTGTTTATTGTTTATTAGAGGTAACTTTTTGTTCGTAGAATATCAGCACGCGGAACTTTTTATTGTATAAGCTTTAATCGTTAAGTCACGGAAAATAACGGAAACGAAGGCCCTGAGAATGAAATTCTTCCTGAAAAGTTTGTCAACAATTGAATTTAAGTTATACTGAGATGATTTGTAAAATTAAGACAGGATAAAAACAAAAATTTCGCTGGGTTTCCTATTATCGCCGGGAGGTCGAGAGGGACGTTTCAATTTTCGCGATTGACATGATACCTTTATTAGACAGGTTTTAAAGAACTGCCTAGAATATACAGTAATAATTAGACTGTAATAATGTTACAATAAAACGTTACAACCAAGATACGTTTTTTCCTTATTTCGATTTTTTAGCTTTCATGGCCATATCCTTCCACAGGAACGCGGCACCACCTTCGAGGAGTCCCTCCAGTCCACTCACAAGTATTCGTCTTTCGCGAGAGAAAAAATTTATTACAACCGTCTTGCGTAAATACTGTAAATGTTATTTTGTACAATAGTAGTGATAATTTATAATATCAACTCGAAACAAAATGTAAAATTTTAAAGTACTGTGTCGTTGGCAACCATTTTATATGGCAGTGATAAATAAATTATCTATCCCCCCCCNATAATATCAACTCGAAACAAAATGTAAAATTTTAAAGTACTGTGTCGTTGGCAACCATTTTATATGGCAGTGATAAATAAATTATCTATCCCCCCCCCTATCGCTAAGAGCGGTTTATTTGTTTCTTTTAACCGCTCAAATTTTTATTCAAGCAATAAGTAATCATGAACCGATTATCTTGAAATTTTAACCAGGAGGTGTTCATGTGATGATAGTTTATCAACGCCATGGCATGCGTAACATTTTAGGAATCTTGCTGGAGAATGGAGGCGATAGGGAGGTGGTAACGAAAGTGGAGACGCGAGTCGGGATCTCGGGGTGGTAGTCTCGTAGAGAGTCATGCCCCAAACTCCGTCACGGAGGTGGATGAACCAGCTTAAGCTTGGACGTCGGTTAGTTGGTGTTTTCGATGTGAATTTTGAAGTATTTTCATGAAAACTTGGACTGTTACATGTGTCCTTCCGAGGAATATAGGGGCTTATGTCTTGTTGTCAAAATTTTTTGCAGGTTTACACTAACCTTTGACCCCTGGCCCCGGCTGTTAGGCTTGTCGGATTGGGCTAAAAACTAGTAGGATTCCTACTAGTGACCCAACGTTTGGTCTAAATTGGTGGATATAATGAAAATACCTTGCCGATTTGAGATGAAGCTGCTGATTTTTTCACACTTTTTGAAAAAAAGGCCAGTGGACACAAAGACATAAGCCACATTATCTCACGGAGGGACACAAATATGTTCGGCTGTTTGGTTTTCTAAAGATATGAAGCCGAAGATAATTTAAAGTACGCATTCCTACTCCTAAAACAATTTCCTACGTCATGGAGAAGCGTACAATATAACGAATTCGTTAGTTATAGGACATTCCGGCCTTTGGAACAACCTCTCGACACGCGAGCTCAAACTAACCAGTAGCGACGCCTGAGCAAGCGATATTCTTGAGAAAGATTTTGACGACAAAAAAATGCACGTGTGCTGGAACTTGTGGTGACACGAGAACTTGATGGATTCGGAGTAAGAAAAAAGTTGTAAGACATATGTTAACATTTAGCCTAGATTTCAAACTCAAATATGTAATATTTTTGTAGCTGTCGCGAATTGACTCGACTTGGAATTTTGCGGATGGGAATGTTTAGTGAGGTTATGTATGAAAAAGAAAAAGATGAGAAAATGAAATTGTAATTTTGATGAGGAATAATGTCACAGTGATCTCCAGCAAAGATATCCAATTGAAAAAGAATCGGTGCTCTGATTTTATTAAGGGGCAAAATGAAACGCAAAGAACTGACGAGCAGAATGCACCGCAATACACACGAAAAAATACTGGAGATGATTGAGTGGTGCACAGTCGCCTTTTTATACTGCGAGTGCCGACGTTGTAGTAGTATTAGAGGAAGCATAATTTTTACAATAAGTCAAAAAAAAAGGAATTTTAAGGTACATACATTTTTAGCCTTCATGGCATGAAAGAAAAGAATTTACATCAATAGAAATCAAGGACAGAAGGTCACTTTAATTCCTTTCATTCAACTACTTAACATAATTGGGTCTTATGGAAAAATCTAGGAAAGGTACATTTTTTTGTGTCTGAACGAAAGTATTTTAATCTTTATATTTAAGAACTCGAAAGGTATTTTACAAAATGCAAACAGAAAAGGTCTTTATGAAAATTTTCCTCTGGTCACTACAACTCCGTTGTTAACA
>VICI01004969.1:0-10064 GCA_019593645.1 Akabosia matsudoensis
TTTTATTTCCCAACGTTTCGACTCAATTCTTCAGTCTTTTTCAAGGGCAACAATTGAGAAAATTTACAAAAGCGTGGCTTTACATTTAAGCTTTATAAGGCATGCATAGTTTCGCATAATAACCTTCGAAGCATCCGGCTGCACTCACGCAAATTACAAGTCTACGTACTTTGATTGATTGATTCATTCAGTCAGAGACAATGCGTCTCTTCGTGAATTTAAAAAATCATAACTCTTTCAGGTTAGAAGTTTCCCCCTTTAAGCCATTACTCCGCCAAGGACTTATTGCTTTAAGATGTTGGCAAAAATATTAGCATACATACAATTTAACCTGTTTATGAAATTATAACACGGTTACAGCATGAAATACTGAGGATCAGATTAGAGCTGGATATAATTTCACAATGCATACTGTACTGTAACGGTTACACTTTCTGTAAACTCAACCATTCGTAAAAATTTTAATCATTCATTTTCAACTATTACATATATATCTATATGCACAACATTAAATAAAACTCAAGGATTGGTTTTCACTAAATGAATTTGGAATTGGCATATAAATGTGGGAATTATGTAGAACAATGTTTGAAGCCTTTATGCACGTGGATTAGCTTGTAAGCATCTTGATTTCTTAAACTTTGAGCTCAGTTGTTGTTCTTGTAAACTGGTTTAATAGGAGGAGACACAAGGGGAAGGGGAAATGGTCGGGGTAGAGGAGCACCTGCGTGGTCAAATAACCCACCGTTTGCAGCTGCCGCAGTCAGTTCATCGTCAACTGCCAATGTAGCTCAAGATGGTCGACCTTCAACACGTGGCAGTGGCCTAGGTGAAAGGGGCCGTGGCAGGGGAGGTCGAGGGAGGGGCGCTCGGAGAGGTTATACCGCAGATGCTGAAGACTACGACCTTGTTATTACGCGAGACTCTTCCCAAGGGAAGCCCATGTCAAAATGTGCAACGAACGGCGCTGGAAACAAATTAGTTCGCTTGTCTTCCAATTATGTCAGCGTGACTCACAAGCCAGATTGGGCAATCTTTCACTACCGTGTCGATTTTAAACCCGATCAGGCGGAGACGAAAATCAAAAAGGATCTATTTCGTCCCCACAGGAAAAATTTGGCCGTACACATTTTTGATGGAAATTCGCTGTACACGTGCAATCGCTTGCACCCTGATGTAAGTGTGCACCCTGATCCTCATGAAATAGCATTTAAATGGTTATGTGCCATTCATAGCAATCAATTCATTTGTTGTTTTGCAGCCTATGCTCTTGTACTCGGACTTGCCGAATCAAGAGAAAGTCGAACTTTCAATTCGACTTGTAGCCGAGTTGGCGTCCACAGACGCCCATTATCTTCAAGTGTTCAATATCATCATGAGAAACATTTCCGAATGTGATGAATTAGGATTCACCTTGCTCGGCCGCGACTATTTCGACTTCAAACAGGTTATCAGAATGGACGCCCATCATCTCAAAATTCTACCAGGATTGAAGACGACCATGCGGAATCACGAGAATGGTATTCTGCTTGGGATCGACATTAACCACAAAGTTCTAAGGACAGATAACTGTCTTCAAGTGATCAATAATTTGCAGCGGAACAGAAGGGTAATCGTAATAAAAAATACTCAAATAAATTGTAAGACATCCTTAATATAGTGTATCATTGCATCATTCATGCTATACTCGCAGGGAGGTAATCCAAAAGAGAAAATCAAAGATGAGCTTGTGGGAAGTATTGTAATGACCGATTACGGCGGAAGGTACACGACCTACAAAGTGGATGATATCGACTGGACTCTTAATCCCACTTCGACATTTGAAAAGGATGGAAAGAAAGTTTCCTTCATGGAATACTATAGGGACCGTTATGGGCTCACCATCACGGATAGAACTCAGCCACTACTTATCTCCCTCCCAAATAAACGAGATTTGCACAGGGGCATGAACACAGTTATAAATTTAGTCCCCGAACTGGCATACATGACCGGTTTGTCAGATGACATGCGTAGCAACCGTGCTCTCATGACGGACGTATCAAAAAAAATGATTCTTCCTCCGAAAGAACGTGTAGGCAAAATCGGAGAATTCATTCAGAGGATCCGGGCTTGTCAAAAGGTAAATTACTCACGTGACTATCTCACTATTTTTGAAGTAAAACCCATTCCTCAACGATATGGACACGGTTTCTTGTAATACTAAAATCTTTTCATGCCAGGCCAACGAAGAGCTTGAGCAGTGGGGACTACGATACAGCACCAACCTGGTTCAATTCGATGGACATCAAATACAAAAACAGGAGATATTGTTCGGGGGCGGTGCAAAGGAAACTCCCAACGACGAGTGGGACTGGTCCAACGCGTTCAAAAACAGAAAGAGAATGATCTCAACTGTAGAACTAAAGTACTGGATTATCGTTTACCCACCAGGTGAACCAGAAGCCGCCAAGGGAGTAGTCCTGGACCAACTCCCCACACTGGCGAATGCGAACGGATTTATTATATCGGCACCAAAGTGGTAGGTCTAAGTGACAAATCTATCCAGCCTTAAGGCCATTCTTGAACGTATATAATGTTTTATTTGTTTGCTTTTAGTTTGCCCACTTCTGGAGACCGGGGTTCTGATTATGCTGCCGCAATAACGGAAGCAATGAACAAATTCGGGAAATTCGTACAAATGTTCTTTGTCATTTTGCCCCGCCAGAGTACAGAGACTTATTCTGCCGTAAAGAGAAAACTCTGTGTTGACTATGGAGGTACGTGAAATAATTGTACACAAAACAAAACACTTCTTTTAACTATTTTCATGCAAGTTTGATATGCGTCAGTATTATTATTTACTCTTGAATTGCTTTTATAGTGCATTCCCAGTGCTTTGTTGCAAGAAATGCACTAAATGCAAATAGAGTTAAATCCATCCTGACAAAGGTTGCTGTGCAAATGAATGCCAAGCTTGGAGGGGTTCCGTGGAGTGTCGACATACCCCTTAAAGTAAATACGAAGAAACATAAACATCCGAAAATATACATTTCAAACAATGATTTTATGCGTTTTAAACTTTGATTAGGGCACGCTTGTGGTTGGTTTTGACGTTTACCACTGCGGGAAACGACGAGGAGCAAGCGTGGGCGCTATGGTAGCAGCTCAAATTGGAGACTACAGCAAATACTTTAGTTCCATAAAGTATCATAGCGCAAAAGATGAATTGTCTGCTTACATGGCGAGTGGAATAGCTAGTAAGTAAAACACTTAAATGAAAGCTACTTGATAATCTCCGCGGGCAATTGACACCTAATTTTTTCGTGGGGTTTTAGCTTGTTTAGATAAGTATCGGAGAGCGTATGGTTCATTACCTACCAGAATTGTGTTCTATCGAGACGGAGTTGGAGAGGGCCAACTTACATACGTAGTCAACACAGAACTTGCCAACATCAACGTAAACTAATCCTTGATAACTAACTCGTCATTTATACACTTGATTGATTCTTATCCTATTTTTAAATTGGATCTTTTCTTGTCTACAGACAACATTGGAAAACCTGTATGCTGAGTCCGCCCTGCCAATCCCCAAATTCACATGCATTGTGGTCTCCAAGAGGATTCACACCAGGTTTTTCCGACAAATGGGGTCTGCGATTGAAAATCCACTTCCAGGCACGGTTGCCGATGATGTAGTAACATTACCGGAAAGGTATTTGTGCTGTTTGTTGCTATGGTTCATGATGAAAAATGATATTGACATGCTGATTTTGTTTTTCTGCGAATAGATATGACTTCTTTTTGGCATCACAGTACTCACGAGGTGGAACTGTTGCTCCTGTCAGCTACCATGTCATTCACGACCGAAGTGGGTTATCTCCGGACGTTATCCAAAAGCTAACTTTTAAGTTGTGTCATCTCTACTACAATTGGTCTGGAACAGTGAAAGTTCCAGCTCCGTGTTTGTACGCTCACAAGTTGGCCTACTTTTGTGGCGTTGGCTTGGGCAACGGAGTACCCCAGGAGCGACTTTGCTCAACACTCCATTTCTTATAAAATGACGATTGATTACGTACAGTAATCTAAAATCAATCGAATAGAAAATCATAGCAATCATACTTAATCTTACTGAATATACAATCTTAGTAATCATATCTTATATCTTAGTAATCATACTGAATATACAATACTGTATTCCAATTTATCTCTTGTTCGACAATGTCTTTCATTTTTCACGAAAGTGGCCTTAAAATTAGACAACACATATTTTACTCTTTTTTGATACTCGTGTTCAGTGTTCAATCAAATTGTAATTACATACGACGAAAGAAACTTATATGCATCTGGGTTGTTTGCACAAATTCGTTAAAAGTTGCAAAAATATATTCGGAAACATCTTACGCTTGTAAATATTTGCTTAATATGCGATATTGGTAGTATATTGCCAGATTGTATTCAAAAATGGAATGGGACATTGCTGATTGTTTCTCAAAAACTATTCACTTACCGACATGACGTTTTTTTGCTAACGACAATATGTATTTTGTACCTATTTCACATCTTCCGGACTGTGGTTTTATTTGAATTTTTTAAATCATTAAATACAGTTTTATACAGCTTATTTTTTATTTGCTACTTTTTACTACATTTCATCCATCTGTCATCATAACATCACGTTACGTTCTTGGATAGATTCCTCCGAATCCGTTATCCATACCGAATTTTGATTTATAAAATTCATACATAAAAATGTTGTTGATGCTTTGCATTGCTGTGTTTATGCATGCACGCTATAAAAGACCACCACCAAGAAAGAGCATGACAAACACTTGGTCATCACATCCAACATCTGACATCATATGTTGTGGTTCTCCCTAAAAGGCACAAGACAAAATTGGTCGCCAATACCATGGAGTTAAATTTTTGAATTTCATCCTGTTGACCCCTACAGTCTACTAGTTCGTAGTTGTAAGCACTGTTTTCTTGTTGGTGAAAGTCGTTACTTTACCATAACGAAAACCGTTTGTTGCTACTCTAAATGATAACGTGCTGCAAAGTTTAATTTAAAAGTCTGGAGCAATACTGGTCTCATTTCCTTATTCCAGTAGAAAAAATTTGGTCAATAATGGTAAGTCTTAATAAGTATAAGTATCAAATCCTATCTTCAAAGCGGTGAAAATGGTAGTAATCATCCATCTCTTTTGTTTTTAGATGAAAACATTTGGCTAGCTAAACGCACGAGGAATATTGCTTCAACCAGGTAAACAAAACTTCACCTTGTTTCCGTCACTGATAGCTGTTACCTGTGTTCGTGCATATCATATCTGTGTTTATTTTCAACGCGAGCATTTAAAAATGGCTGCCTCCATGCTTCTTCAA
This sequence comes from Akabosia matsudoensis, assembly GCA_019593645.1. Lineage (NCBI taxonomy): Eukaryota > Metazoa > Arthropoda > Collembola > Entomobryomorpha > Paronellidae > Akabosia > Akabosia matsudoensis. Next base: position 5,359 of record VICI01004969.1, read on the forward strand.
TCTGCTCAAAATGCATCTGCATTTGAAAAGCAGCTCCGCTCGAACATTCAGCATTTCAAATTATACGAGATAGAGTCCAATCAGCGACAGGCCTTGGCCCGAGTTCCTTTATCTGACCTGGAAGCGATTGCCCAAGCGAAATTTGAAAGTAGCGAAAAACCGGAAAAGATTGATTCAGATAGGGAGAAGAGTATTATCCGAGATATGCTATTGTTAGAGTTGATGGAGTGGTTTAAAAACGACTTTTTCACTTGGATGAACTCCCCTCCCTGTCCAACCTGCCGTCAACCTACAACTGCCATTGGAAGTGGTGTGCCCACGCCATTGGAAATGTCAATGTCTGCCAGTCGTGTAGAAATATTTACATGTTCGTCATGCTGCCCGGGTAGAAGGGAAATTGCCCGGTTTCCAAGATACAACAATCCAGTTGTCTTGCTCGACACTCGAACAGGTCGCTGTGGGGAGTGGGCCAATTGCTTTGCGCTGATTTGTCGTGCTGCAGGATTTGAAGTACGTCATGTCCATGACTACACAGACCACGTGTGGGTGGAAATATTCTCGGCAAGTCTGTCACCTAATCGATGGGTTCATGCGGATCCCTGTGAGAATGCGTATGACAAGCCACTTCTCTACGAAGTCGGTTGGGGAAAGAAGTTGACTTATGTTATTGCCGTTTCCCATGACGATATTCAAGACGTGACACCACGTTACACAAAGGACATGTCAAAAGTTGTGCCAAGGAGAAGGGAAGTCGAGGAGTCGTGGCTTGCGGCAGCTATAATCAGACTCCGTAAAGAACTGCAAAACAAGCTTCCGGAAGCAAGAAAAACTGAATTACTCAACCGATGGATGCTCGAGATCGTGGAATTTCTGAAGGCAAAAAGTGACAGCGACATAAAACCAGAGGAAAATGTTGGCAGGGAATCGGGTTCATTAGCTTGGCGGTTAGCTCGACAAAGAAATTGGCAGTGTTAGTTCGTCAATGGAGCAATCAGGGTTTGTCTGGTCTGTCGAAGAAAAAACAGTTGTAAATGGAAAGTTTGAGCTCAATTACGATCCAACTTTAGACGTGTACTTCAGGCAGAATTCTAACGGAGGAGTTGATAGGTTGAAGAGTGGGTGGAAGACTGGGTTGTACTCCGAGAAAGACGTATTTAGAAAAGAAGAACGCGACTGGAAAATGGTGTATTTAGCTACTACAGGTAAACTCAGTCGGATTTCAATTAGGGCTTTCCTATTTTCTAAGTACTTACCACTCTCATTATAATGCTGTTTGCAGAACATTCCCGGGAAAGAGGGTCAAAGTTAAGTTGGAAATTTGAAATTAGCCCGAGCTATGCTCTGGAACAAGTTGAGATAAGAGTCAAGTATAGCATATTCCAATCTGATGCTAAATTTACAATGAAACTGGTTGCTGATAATGAATCCACGCATTTGCTAGGTAAAGAAAGATCCTCGTGTTTTGCGAGTAGTTCCTTTTTTATTTATTCTCAAGTACTGTTAAAAAGCTATCGAAATTGGCGATTTTGTATACGAACAACTAAAAAATAATCTCAAAATAGAAGTCTGACACTTTAAAAAATTTCTAATACACTCCCTCCTGATTTACAGAAACGAACAGAGGGGACCAAGTGTATTCATGGAGTTCAATCTGCGTTGAAGAAGCCAAGTTAAAGAGCTTGCTACGAAGTAAAACGATTGTCGTTGAATGTGAAATGAGATGCGGCTCAGGAAATGAAGGCTGGCAAAAGGTGCAACTGTTCCGTCAGGCTATGAACAGCAGTTCGTTTGATACAAATATCTTTCAAATTATCCTTCATGTCAAGAATACTAACTATTAATAATAAAAACATTGAGTATTTTTCTGTATTTTTGTTAAAAAATTGTTTTTGATAGCGCTTAAGCACAATCTTGGCTAGTTTGTAGAAAAGCTAATGGCTAATGAGAGTCTGTTAACTGAGCCTAAAGCATATGGTTCTGAATCTCGTGAAGGTCACCGACAATCTTCGAGAAAGTTGGTCGATCCGAAGGATTGAAAAACCAGCATTTTTGCATAAGAATATTGTAAACTGCTTCTGGACAGCATTGTGGACGCGGAAGACGAACTCCTTTGGTCAGCAGATTAAAGATTTTGTCTACTTCAACATCCGTCTCGGACACGTTAGGCAGGTTTGGCTCTTGGCCGAGTGAAAATATTTCGTATAAGGTGACTCCGTACGACCAAACGTCTGATTGTTCGGAAAACTTTTGGTATTGTAAGCTCTCTGGAGGGTACCTGCAAGGGGAAAAAAATACAATGACGATTGATTAGACTCCAATTTTCAAATTCAATCTCGGCATGAGAAGTCAGATTGTGTCACCATTTGATTGGAAGCTTCCTATCAGTCCGAAATGTGTAGCAGTTGTCGTTTCCTGTGAACCGGGCCAAGCCAAAATCAGATATCTTGACGAGATTTTCACTTGATACGAGAATGTTTCTCGCTGCTAAATCTCTATGAACTATGTTGTTCGCACTAAGATACTCCATTCCCTGTACACAAAATGGGAAATGAGTTAATTTAATATCTCAGTATTCGAAGTACCGTTATAATTTAGTTTTAAAAACTTACTTCTGCGACATCCTGCGCAAATTTCATGAGCTCACTTAACGTAGGTTTTGTAAGGGATACTCTAAAATAGTCTAGTAGTGAGCCCATTGGTAAATATTCCATGACAAGTAACAAACCGGGATCGTGTACAACTCCTTTCACTTCCACAATATTTGGATGGCATAAGCTCTATAAAATACCCGTTGGTCATTTAAAATTTCGGTCTCATAGCCATCGAGTTCTGTAAAATTCAAGTCCGAGTAGTAATTTCAGTAACATACCTGAAGAATTTGAAACTCCTGCTCAAAGTCCATTTGGTCCTTCTCGGGTATTGCTTCTTTATCTTTCATCATTTTGACAGCAACATTTTCAGAAGAACCATCTTTCCTGACTAACTCACCTAAGTATACTGCGCCATAGCATCCTTGACCAATCATTCGCCCAAGAGTAATTTGATCTTTTCCAAATACGTAAATTCCTTGGGCGGAACCAGTCGAATAAATTGTACCAATACTGCCATTTGTGTAGACACCGGAAAATCCAGATATTAAGTCTGGCGATGGTGAAATCTGGAAGAGAAATGTTGTCTTTAGAAAACTGAAGTCCAAAATGCTGTTTGTTTGCGTTTGCACTTACCGTTGGATTGAATAGCCAGGTGCACTGGGTACTGTTGCTTTGGTGTGACCCTCCAGAATGATGTGAGAGCTCATGAAGAAACGTACTGATTGTCCCGCCAGACAATGAATCGCCTACGACGTTCGGATCAGAACCAAAAGTAGTCCAGTTTGCGTCAGTAGACAAATCAAAACCTCCGTTGATACTGGACGTTGGAGTAATGCTTTCGTAGGCGTGAGCTCGTTTCGCCCCAATCACTACATAGCAAAAACAAAATGGTTAGAAAAAGTGGTAGCTGGATTGTTGGTTGGAATTTGGAATACAGCTTAGCTAGGAAAGGAAACGGTAAGAGTGTGATACTTACAGTGGTATAAGATTTGATGCACATCCCGAACCATGGCTTGCGGTTGTTTTCTCGAGTCAGGTACTTTAAGCCAGCAGTCATGCATAATACGATATATTTCCGGTGGACATTTTTTAGGTTTCGGTAGTCTCCATCCAGCAAGGTACTTTTGTTTATATGTCGCTGGAGAGAGGTCGTTTGGCGGCTTCTCACCCATGGAAAATACTTCCCACAAGGTTGTTCCAACAGCGTATATATCCGATGTAACGTGTGATTTACAAAGATTAGGAATCTCGTGGAATTCTGGTGGAATCCAGTGAATCCTAATAAAATCGGAAATGATGTATTCCTCATAAAAACAAACTTAATTTATAAGAGCCAAATTAAGGCAATTCCAAAGTGATCTTACTCTTCCGGTGTGTAGTTTGTTATGCTAGGATCGGCTAATTTTACGTTAAATGCGGTTTCACTATGTTCAGAGACTAGTACGTTATGGCATCGAATATTTCCGTGAACTATTCCATGATCCTCCTGTATCAAACAATGTAAATTGTTTTTGTTCAATAATAAGTCAATGTTAGGCATGTGATGTAGCTATTACAATTGTAGAACCTACCAGAAACCAAAGTGCTTTTGCAATATGACTAGCAGCTTCGATTAGTTCAACATTCTCCACATGCAAGCTATTCTCTTTCAAGTAAAGGTCAAGTCTTCCTAATGGTATCCAGTCAAGCACAAGGGCTTGTGGATTTCCGAGAACTATACCCCGCAGATTTATAAGAGAATCGCACTGCCAAAGTATACATTTATCAGCCATTTCCAAAAACTCCTAAAAAGGGCAATCATAAAATTATAACTTTAACAATAGAGCCAAACCAGTACATTACGTATTTTCCAAATTGGTTTTATTTTCTTGCCTTCATCCTCTTCTCATCAGTTTGAGACTTTAAAAATTTGATGGCAACATCCATATTCGTGGACTTGTTTGGCTTCCAAATTCCTTTGTACACGTTACAAGCTTTACCCGCATACTCAAATCTTTTTCCGCGAAAAATCTGTAAATTTCTTGCAGAGATACATTGTGGCGCATTTGACACTGAGTCATCCGACCGAACGCTGATTCGCATAGTGCGAATATCATTGATTGTAGTCTTCCGACA
>VICI01004970.1:0-10063 GCA_019593645.1 Akabosia matsudoensis
CCCTGCCCCTCCTTCCTCGTAAATAGTTTGGTGCTGAATTTTGACTGATTATTTGTTAACTAGCCAAGGGCGAGAGTAATAGACGATTGAAGGGCAACAATTTCCTCTGGTTTTCGAGGAAAAAACTATCCTCCAGACGATTTTTTAAGTTGTTAGAGCTTTTTATTTGGTGGTTGGTTAGTTGAAGTGAATATAACACAAAAGTGTCAAACTAAAAAATGTGTTAAAGCATTCCCTCTGGGATTTTTTGCAATTAGGAACCAGTCGACTTATTCTTTTTCATGAAAGCGCAAAATGACAACGGTGGCGTGGCAGAGACAAATGCAAAAACGATATTCTCGTGGAAAATGCTCCTCGGTGAGCTGCTCCTGGTTGAGATAGAAAAAAAGAGTGGGGAAAAACTCGTGGTGTGTACTTGAGAAAGTAGAGAGTGGTAATAAGCGAGTTCCCCAAAATTCAGCCGTTTAGAAGGTGAAAGTCGTCAGGATTCGGAATGCGAACTGCGTCGTTCAGCTTGTTCCTCGCACTGTTTTGTTGTTGTTATGGTGGTTGCACGTTGGAGCATATCTGACAGGAAATAGTTCGTTGTCTTGTTCCAACAACCAGGCGAGTCGCACGTTTGTTCTACCAAAAACATAAACCACTGCCTCTTCAACCGACACATGCACATGGACAAGAGAAATGTATCATAATATTTTTTATCAGGGCACTTGGCTTTTAGTGTGAGTTGGTGAGTAACTAGAAGCGGCGGCGAACTATCTCTGGTGTCGTTAATGTTCCAGAAAATTGTTAAGAAGCAAGTTTGATGGCAAGCTTATGCTCTCAGAAAATAAGTCAAGTCAGGAAGATAATGAGATATAACGGTGGACATACTTTCGCGATCCCATTAGAGAAGAGAAAAATGATTGGATAAGGTTCATTTAGTAATTAGTCTGCGAATGAGTATGTCTCAATCTTTTGCATGCACAGAAATTCTGTGCAGAAAATAAAAACAAAATATTGTTTCTCCCTTATTTTCACTTCCGGTAAAACTTTCTATTTAGAGTCCCTCGAGGTAGAAGAAAATGCCTTGTCAAACATGGATCATCGTTAGATGACAGTGTTTTTACGTAAAGTATTTAATTTGAGAAGGCTGAGGATTTAATTGACTATAAAAGCTGTTTAAGTTGTAATCTTGCTATTATAAAGCTCAGAAACTTAGCTCAACTTTTGTACAATGCGAAAAACTTAGTAGATTAGCGCAGCACACTTGGGACAAACAAGTTTCCCTCTGCTAATGCTGGTACTCCGCCTGTAACACGAAAACGGAGGCAATTGTTTTCCCAGTGATAACGCCAATGGGAGCTTGTTGCTTTGTACACGACGTTTATGTCCATCTGTGTCTACTTTACGAAAACTGCAACTGGCATTTGTCCAGGCTCTTCTAGATGGCTACACTTTACCAATGAAAAGAAGAAAGGGAGTTTTCTCGTGAAAATCCTGAATAATGGATGCATCAAGAACGTGGTAGGAATTGCATGACAACGTTGCAGTTGACAAGACGAACATATTTTCAAGGTTGCTCATTAAAACTGGAGAGGAGAATGTCAAACACGACGGATGGCTTCGAGAGAAAAATAGGGAGCTCTTAAAGTGAAAGGTCATTAAATGTAGCCTTCATGAACTAATCAATTTTCTGTTTCCGTATACAGGGTCTGTACTTTACAGCTCCCCTTTTACCCATCAACATGAATGCATACTATAAGCATATGGTAAGAAATTAACTCCGGCTCAAACTTATGTGCTCAGGCTAGTTATTCTGTACACGAAAATTATGAAAGTCTATCGCTTGAATACTATGAATGCGCTATTGACTATGACTGTTTCGAAAAAAAACATTGCAGTAGTATTTTTTCCGTATTAATCAGAAGAATGTTAGAAAAGCTTTTGATCAATGATCCAGGGCCAACGGGAATGTCTTAATTCTGTTAGACTATGACACCCGTTCAATATTAAATAAATACCTTCTGGTTATTTATTCAAATCTTTACGTAGATTTTCGTATTTTGGAAGCTATTGCAACGAATAAAACCAACTAACCAGTACTACTGATAAAGACATTTTATTCTTGTCTCAATGTTAGTTCTATATAAATGTTTGCATAACAACCTGTTAAAATGTCAAAGCCCATGGCCTATCCAGGTATAACGTCGGTCCAGCTATATTAGAAAAACAAACTTGTCTATCTATTCCTCTACCCACGATATTAGGTACATTTTGTTACGCGAACAGTCTGGTTCTGTTTCCCTCTCGTTCATCCACAACACTGTCCGGTTTTCAAATGCCCATCAGCCCAAAATCGAACCACTTAGCATTTATTTTAGTACCTATCCTTTATTCCTTTTAGCATATTGTACGCGTCCAGGTAGCTCGCACATGCCGAATTTCAACGTTCAATACAAATGTCCTTTTCTTTCCAACATGCTTTTATAGAAATGCTAGGTTTAGGTTTTATAAATGATTAAAGAAGAGCTTCATATTGGTTTGTCACATCGAAAAAGAAACTTGTGGCAACTACAAGCAAGCATAGACTTTCACAATGTAGAAAATTTTCCCTACGCCGATGTATCACTAGTTTTATAGTTATGATGACAGTAAAAGCAAGTACACTGCAAATTTAGGTTCTCCCTTGCAGCGTATAGAATGCTTGGAGTGCCTATATTCACGTCATAATAATTCGCCCTGTCGAAAATTTATATGTATCATGGCAACAATTTTGTGGTAACAGTGAACACTTAGTTGTGTGAAGAGTACATGAAGCACTAGATAGGTTTTAAAAAATAGTTTCTTTTTATCCAGAAAAAGTGTCAGAGAAAGCTGACAGTTATTTTGAGGGAAAATGTGGTTGAGTAGTAGTGGAAAAAGTTAATACATATATTAGAAAATCACGTTTTTCCAAGGATTGATAAAGTATATAAGTATTTCATGCAAAAATTATGGCACCGCACAATAATCTATTTAAAACCAAGCATGTAAGCTTATTGCGGATGATGGAAGGTGTAAACAATTAAAGTGTTGGCTGGTGACGAGGGAGAAAAAGAGAGGCAAAAGAGCAGTCTTGAGCAATGGACCTCGGTAATTCGTGGAACTGGGAATTAATTTTCCCTCCTTTGCCGCGTCTAATTGTTTTGGTAAGAAAACATAACGGGATTTTAATCGAAAAATATGGAAACCCAAATAATTACCAGGTTTTCGTTTCCTTGGAAAACATTAGCGACCTGCACTTGTGATGACCGATGCTGTCCACTCTGATGAGACAAACTCAGGACCAAACAATTCCTCCAGAGGGGGAGCATCCACAAGTGGCATCGGTGGGTCATCAAATACATCGAGAAGTGACAGTGTCACTTGTCCATCCTGCCATGTCACAGTTACCTTGAGCAAAGGAGTAGAGTCCCGGCGCCGTCTTGTTTGTCCATACTGTGGCGCAACGTATTCCCATCAGGAGTCTCAACTAAGGGCGGTTCCAAACGATAGAAGTGACCCGCTCAGGCACCTTCGATTGCCAATTGTAGTAAGATAAATCAAAAAGATTCTTAACGTTTTTTTAGGGAAAATATGCTGATACATGCATATGTGTCGGTATTAAACATTCATCCTTAAAATATTTACAATGCACGCAATGGAACATTCAATTTTAATGTATTAAACAATACGCCGTTTTTATTAATTGAAACCCGGCCAAATGTACTGAAAAGAAAGTATGCAACCAAATGGTTTGCTAACTCCTCTGCACTATAATTTGGCAAAAGATAACCTTGAATTACCAAGCCTTTAGTGTTTCAGTATACGATCTGAACGCACACAGGTTTTACCAGTGTGAAAGTTTCCATTATACATTCTCGTTTTCTTTGGACTTTGCCGAAGGAGTATGTGTGTTGGATTTAACTCCAGTGAATTGGTTTCGTACTTTATTTTTACCATTTAAATTTATTTTACAGGATGGTGCTGGAAATCTGGGTAGCTTTATGGTTGGCCGACTTGGAGGTTTAAGTGTAGGCGTACCTGACGTAAATACTGGAGTCATGGTAAGACCAGGCTCGACAGGATCCGTAACTTCACTTCCACCAATTGCAAAGGTATTTTTAAGACAAGAGAAAAGTTTGCTCGGAAACGTTTGTATTCAAAGAGGAAAACTAATGTGGACAAAGAAAGTACCATCTATTGTCGATTTTCTTTTCCAGGACCAAGACGGTAGAACGGAAGGAATTCCAGGAGAGGATGTTGGTGTACTCGGTATTGGAAGTGTAACTTCATCCGATGGGGATCTTGTTTTGCCCCAGTATTCAGAAACGTCAAGCACAACACGGGAAGAATTTATGTAAGGAATAGATGAAATTTCTTGTTCAAAACATAATTATGAATCGGACCCTTCTCTCAAATGCTCTTGAACTGAAAGAAAGATTAAAGGCAGCTGCCAACTTTTCCATTTTCGGTTGCAAAAACAATTTCAATTACAATTTTAGTATGATTATGGTTCTAATTCAGATATGTTCAAAGAGAAGCAGAAAATTTTCCGGCAAATGCCAGAAATGAAATGTTCAAAAAATGGAAACGTACCGTTTAACATGGTAGTTTAACCTTAACCATCAAAGATGTTTCGAGCATAAATCAACATAATTTAGGGAATTCGGTGAAGAAAGATTGAACAATCGTATGCTTATTTGGGTGTCATTGTAATGTCCCAAGCATGAAGGGAAAACTACTTGGAAAACTACTTGGAATACATTTTTACTAAATTAGTTCTCTGAACGAAGCAATGTTTTCGAATGAGAATAAGACAGGATGGTGTGTTGAACTCATCTCCGGGACTGATCCCATTTTGTAGAAAACAGATTTTCCCCTGAAATTTTGACGATTTTCTAACTAGCAAATTTCGGGACGGAATGGATTGCTTAACCATCCCAAATTGTTAAAAAGCTTTAAAAAAATATTTTTGAAAGAAATGCATATGCACACTTCGGTAAACAAATTTTGTACTCGTATGTAGTTTTTCTCTCAGCTCCTTAGTGTCTTATAAGTTAAATAATTATTTGGAGCTCTTTATTAAGTAATCAAACTTTGCACTCTCTGTAAGATCGTCGATTCTGCCTGTCGGTATGTCTGTTATATCGGATTTTCAGGAACTCTATAACTTGCGGACTTGAGATTTGTCTCTCAATCCGTGCTTTATGATATTTCATAATGTAGTGCTTCATGATGGTTTCGCTTTCGTTACTTTGCATTTGTGTATTTTTACATATTACAGACACGCAGTCAACCAAGCCACACAAACAGGAAACTACAACAATCTCATGCGGTTCTACTCGCGAACGTTTGAAACCTACATTGATATTTGTGCCACATTTAAGGTAATTTAAATTTATTCAAGAAGGTTTTACAAGAACGAAATGTAACATTTTAAGTTAAGGGTCGCCAAGGAGAAAGTATCGAATATACTTGGTGTGAAAGATGCATCAAAAGTTTTAAATTAACTTTTTACCAGACCAGTTGCCGAACCTGTTCATTCATGATATTCTTTTTACAATATGGTGCAAATTTTGCTCCAGGTAGGAAGGAAGGATGATGCTTGTTGAGAAAGTAGATTTTTACCCTAGTAGACCTTTCCAGTAAAAATATTTTCAGGGATAGATTAGATTGGAGGACTGCAATGAAGAAAATGTTTCCAAGTACCCCATATCATAGGAAGCAAATCCCTCAAGGTTTGCATTCCCTCCGAAAACCATATAGTCTCAGATAAAAATATTTGTTTCATGGACTTCCTCATTGAAAAAGTTCACGAATTCGTTCCCTTGAAATATGTATCAGGTATATGTGGGTGTTTTATTAGATTACCAAGTTACATTGGATTCTGAGTCTTAACAAAAATATACATCTACACATTTTTCAACCCTTTTAGCGAATCTTTTCCATCTCATAAGTAGACAGCAAGTTTCTCTAAATAAAAGATAGAATTTTGTATCGTCCATGGTTTGCAATGCAAAACTTTAACACAAGCTCTCTCTCCCTTTAAAACCGCAGGCAACCAAGGAGAGCTCCATCTCACCAGACTACTCCTCGGCAGATTTGATGGAGGACCCGGAACTAAACATGGAACTCATATATTCCGTCAACGACGCCTTGAGAAATTCAGTGCGTTCAATCAAGTTTTAACAAATTATAATAATAAAATCCCTTCCAGGCGCCCCTTCCTCCTCTTTGCAATAAATATCTAATCTGGACGCTGTATAGCATGGACAGATTTTTTATTTATTAAGAGGAACCTGTTGTACAAAGAGACGGGGCAATACAAGATACGGACTTATTTTACTTTTTTGATCTTTTTACAGCCGACCGTTGTGCAAAAAACCGTATTAAAATCGATTGTAAATGCGCTTTTGGACGATAAGCAAAAGTAAGCATGCAAAGGGAGAGTAGAAAACAGGTCCTGAAATAGTTAAAAGGGAAATGTTTTCCGTCTCAAACTGTAAAATAAAAATTAACGTGACATTTCAGCTAAAGATAAATCTAAATATGATCCATATTTCACTATCTATGCGGGGTTATGTTTATTTATAGGTTGTACGTCAAAGACAAAGTACGTGCGCTCTATGTGATCCTCCAAAATCCCGTATTTGCTGCCCAATCTTCGTACACAGTCCTTGCCCATGTACTCCGCCATATAACCGCACTCCCAAACTCTGACCATCAAATGCTTGTCCACTGGTTTCGCACGTAAGCATATTCTTTTCTATTATGCCATTTTTTATCTGACTTAATAAAAACATAACAATTAGTTATTAAGGATCTCGTGTTTTTACCTCACAAACACAAACATGTGCAATATTTTTTTAGGTTGGAAGTTGGTCGACTCCGAATGCTGGTGAGGACACTAACTCAGTTCGTGACAATACGACAATTTCCTCCCGCTGATAGAAGTTTACCACCGCTGTCCAAGTCAAAATGGTGGATACCAGCGGCCGCACGAGTTCTCGCGCTTCTAAGTAATTGCTCTGATTCAATTTTGGTGACTTTCCGTGTCCTCTGTCACAAAATATATTCTTTTTTTACTAAACTATAACGCACTACAGTTCTACAAGTGACGTTGGAACTTATGTGATAAAACAATCAATAGGATACGAAAAAAATCATATGCTATGTAATAAGACTATTATTTGTTAATTATGAATCAAGACTGAACAATTTACGTAGTTAGCAAAAACTGGAGAAATCATTTGCTTCATTCGGCACGATAAAGATTACATGTATCTGATAGCCGAAAAAAAATCAGTTTTTGCTTTCCTTTCAAAGCACTTACGAAACCAACTTTTACGAGCCTTTCGTTTCAAAATTATCTATTTCGTTAGAAAAAACGGGGTTAATGCTTTCCCTTCATTCTATTCTTGTGAAATTCCAATTACTCTCTAAAAAGAGGGTTTATTTCTCCTTGAGATCCGCTGAAAACGTGTGAAAAAGTTTGCCAAAAAGAGACTTTTATTGGGAGGAAATGAATGAGAGAAGAGTTTCAATGAAAAACTGTAAAAACGGCTCGGGTAGGGTATGTCTCTGGTATTGTTATAGTGAAATTAGCCAATTTTGAAGTGAACATAAACGTCTTGAATGGTTTCTAACTTTGGAGCGAAATAGAGGTTATAGCATCATCACTCGAGGAGAAAAAAAATCCGTGAATGTAACATGCTGTTTATAATACAAAAGATTTTTTTGGCCAAGACGTTCTCATCTTTGAATGGATCAGGCAAGGAAAGATGACTGGACCACAAAGTTTTGTTGTGTTAGGGTCTAATCTTACCTATTTTATTTGGAGGGAATGTCCAACATGTGACTACAAAAACATGCCTTTTCCTTTCCCCATGATTGAAAATGATCAAAGTAATGTCCCGAGAACTTTCCAGGTTAACACTGGGATAGCAACCCGACAAAAAAGAAGCATATTTTGTGTGTTTTATGCGGGCCGAGTTACACAAAAGCTTTTTTTTAGCGTGCCAACAACTATGGTGCCACCACCAGCTCTGTATAGCCCTTTGAAGTGTAATCCAGAGAGCTACAATGTGTATCTTTTCAGGATTAAAGCTAGAGATTTTTCCTTCAAATCATAGAGATAAGCTTTTGAGTACCCAGGGTGAATAGGAAGCAAAAAGTCGATTTTGTATAAAAAGGGAATATTGGGTGATTCTCAAAAATATTTCCAAACAGTAACAGGAAATGTAAATGATCGTTGTTTTGTTCTGATCTATTGACAATTTGTTAAGTTTATATAAGCTAGCTTCACTTGCCGCTTCTGTGTAACGTAATCAAATATTTTAAATATTCGTGTAATTGAAGCTGCGTTCTGAGTATACATAGCCGATCACACAACGCAGCAAAAGTTCTTGAATTTCAAAATTTCAATTCAAATGGAACGCGATGCTTTTCTATAGGCCATGCATGCCTATAAATCGTGCCTGTTGGTAACATAACATAAATAGTTTCCTGTAACATATACTTCTAGACGCTGCAAACAATGGCTGCCAACCTGCTCTCCTTCATTACTCGGAGTTTTATAACAGCGCGTTGGACCATGTTGATTTGATGCAGGAATACTGGCGGTGGCAGAGTCCTGACAGGCCTGGCCAGTTCTCTTACTGTCAGTATCCATTCATGCTGAGTATTGTTGCCAAACGAATTATATTGACAAAGGCAAGTTAGTCATCAGCTTCAAAATACTTTTTCCGGTCTCAGATAACGGTGCTGGGAGAACGTTAAATTAAATTTTTAGTTTACCGAACAGTAAATCTTGGTTTAGGGGGAAATTCAATTAATTTTTTCTCCATCGGGCCAGTAATTTGCTTTTTTGTGTAGGACGCGGAACACCAAATGATACTCGTGGCAAGACGCTCACTTGTCGCGAAAGTGGCTCGTCACCAAACCCCGCAAATTGATATTTTCTTTTTAAACATCAATGTGAGGAGGAATCATTTGGTGCCGGACTCGCTAAAAGAGGTGGGCTTTCTGCAACCGAGAATTTAATTGATTTTTGAAAACCTTACGACAAGCGGCAATTCGTTCTAAAGAAATTTTTTGGTTATTTTAGATCGCCACAAAACAGAAAGACTTGAAGAAGAAGCTTCGTGTGTCGTTTGTCGGAGAGCCTGGTCTTGACATGGGAGGGCTAACAAAAGAATGGTTTCTTCTCCTAATTAGAGATATTTTTCAGGTAAAATATAAATTCGTTTAAAACACTGTAACTAGCTAGAGCGTCAGTATTTCGCACACAGTATAAAATAATTGAAAATTGAACGAAATGGAAATAATTGTTTGCAGCCGGAGTATGGCATGTTCGTATACTACCCAAATTCCAGGTGCTACTGGTTCAGCCTCGCCCAACAAGGAAGTCTTAGAGAGTATAATCTAATAGGTATGTTGCCGTTTTCGCATTTCATTCCACTTTTTATTCCCCAACTTCAACCAGATCCTTCCTTCATTCGTGTCTTTTTTCCAACGGTAGAGGGATGTCAAAAAGTGGCATTGTCATGTACTAGCACTTCTTGGACATGACGAATTTGCCGCTATCATAACAATTTTCTAGGTAGTCAACTATGCCAGAAGCAATTACGTGTCTTAACAGTTTCCTTCCTCTAAGTTTTGGTTTAACATTACACCATTTTTTCAAGGATATAAAATAGTAACCTAGATTGGTGCTAAAGAAGCCCTATTTTTTTAATAGTTAAGGCCATACTGCAGCGAATTTTTCTATATAACGAGCTTTACCTAAACTTACCCACCTACCAGCTAATCCGTCAGGTTTTGACGCCTACAAAAAAAAATCCCTGATGACTGTAGCGAAAAATTAGCACAGGTAAAGTCTAGCTGAACTGGTGCAACCGCTTACTGCCCATATTTCCCTGAAGTAGTGTATCACGTTGCCCCAAGCTCGTTCATAGAGAGTAGCGCTCACTTAAACTTCATTTTGTGTCTGATACAACGAAGTAGCTTTTTGTCTGTCCGTCTGTTTCAGCTACTTGATTTGCAAACTGAGTAATTATTG
>VICI01004971.1:0-10062 GCA_019593645.1 Akabosia matsudoensis
TAATAATATCAGGTTGGAAAAGTGGAACTGAAAAACAAAAAAATGGTACGAAAAAACTCTACTAGGCATATTTTTATACCAGAGGTAAAACAATGTTTTACAGGACGCAGTCGATAAATAATACAATTATAAAATGGCAAAACAAAAATATTTTTTATGCTGAGGCTACTCTCTTTTCAAGAATTATTATGAGATGTGTGATAAGAATATATATTCTTAGACACCATTTACAACTGAATCAAAATAATAACAAAAATTCTCTGAAACACTACAACCCAGACACACTTATGAGTCATAGCTCAATATTCATTTGAGGTAAAAAAAAGAACTTTGCACGCAAACATTGCATCAAAACGCAAATCCACGTTAATGAAGTATTCACTCTGTTGAAAAGCCACCATTTAGGAAAAACTGAAGACATAATTTTACATATATTCGTTAAACGTAAACCCTTCTTCATCAACAGAGTCATTAGGAGGTTTAAAAGAGTTTATGTCCCATTCTGTTGACTGACTTTTTGTGTGATGACTGACTGAGACAAACATATTTCTGGGTATTCCTCATTGATCGCTGACTGACTACTCAATTGCCTTCTGGATAAAGTCTATGAACCTCTTCGCGTACTGATCTGGCTCACAGGTGGAAATCCCCTCAACGTTGCTACCATATTTTACTGTTTTCGCAGCCTTGGCCGCTTGCTTCTTAACTCCGTAATGAGTAAGGACATCAATCACAGCTAGGAAATAAATTTCGCGTCGAGGAGCACCTATAACGAAGAAAATTAGTTATTAGCCGTCCGTTATTTTCCCCCAAATTTTTACGCTTAAGATCATCAACTTACTTGCATGCGTAGGAATTGCATATATGTCAATATCTGGAATGATGCGACCGTCATATTCAAACTCTCCGTGTAAGCCAGGAGATGGTGATTCAGGTGGTGTAGGCACAGCTCCCTGCCCAGGACAATTACCATCATCTGATTCTTCCTCCTCTTCCAAACCATTTTCGTCCTGGTAAAAGCAAAATAAAATAACACACCCTCATAAATATGCTACGCTTTAAAACATTTCAGTATTTTGAGCTAGTATTTTTCAACTGTACCTGAGAGTCGGGCTTCTCTCGTTCCTCCTGTTCTGCTTTCTCACAGTCATGTACTCCAAGGAGTAAAGAGTAGTCCATGAGATGCAATTTGGTGAGAAACTAGAACAAAACAATTTATTGCATTGTTATTCTACTAACAAGGCTCACTGAGGCTCACACTACTACAAAATGGTGGTTGCAAGTGGTCGGTGGTATATAAAAAACAATTTTGCGGGTGAATAAATAATTCCATGACAGATGAGCTTTAGAAGATTCCAAAAATAGCCCGATGTACACATACTGTTGTTCCAACATAGGTATTAACTTACGCCAATATCTGCACTCAACGTGTCCATAAGCTTTTCTTTGGCTTCTTCGCCTATGTAAATTCGACCACCATGTTTTAGAAAATCGTTATCCTTCAGAGTCGGCAAGTCCTTTCCCTTCTCTTTGTCTGAAGCTTCCCGATCTACCGTGGATCCTTTCAAGTCATACTTCCTAAAGTCCCAGTTACAACAGTTGAATTATACCCATTTTTCATTTGGTGCAAGAGTCCATGGATTTTTAATGTGTCTATTGAGGCTTACCTATGGATTTTAAGATGATTGCTGAATACGTTTCGTGTGATAACCATATAGTGCTCTACACCATCAACAGTTAATCGATACATTCCCAGGTATTGTGGAAGCAGCGTCTTCCCATGCCTTTCAACGATGTACTGTTCAGATTGCAAACCAAGTAAATACGATGTAATAACCATAAAAAACAACGATTCCCATTTTTTGCTTATCAAGATGACAGTAGGACTGCTTGTTTTCGTTTTCTTACTGGATGGTACTGCTTCAGAAGGGCATGCATTTGTTCGACCTCTTCACTCGTAAGGGTTTTAATAATGTACAGTTTGTCCCATGACTGATAAAACTTGGCTCCGCTTTTCCCCGAGTTCGCAAAAGGCGTTGGTTCAGACCTACGAAATTAACCAATAACGCGTGGTAAGCAACATTCGATGGGAATTCATCGTTCATAAACTTCACAACCCAGTTCCTTTACCTAATGAGTGACTCGCGCAAGTCTTGGTCGTCGACTCCAAATCTTTCACGCAAATTCCGGAACACTAATGGGCAGTATTCCTTGAATTTGAAGTGGCTTGGGAGATTCTCCCTACAAAAAAATAGATGAGTTTCGATGAAAATCTGAGTTAGGACTACATTCAGTGACATTTGGGAGGATAAAGTATTTACTTGTTGAAAAGATGGTTATCAACGCGGATTTTGGAATACGATCGGAAATCATCAGGCATGAGCATCACCGGAATATTCACATGCTGCAGATCATTAAGCTATAAGACCAAGAAGTAAAAGAATCAACCGATTACTGATAATCATACTTATTATAATTTTGCTATTGTCAATTATTTGTCTCAACTAACCGTATGATTAACGCCCCACATAAACACTGAGAGCAGAGGCTCCTTCGCCCGGAACACTTTGACCTTCTGATGCTTCACCCGAATCCGTTTCTTCTTCAGCTTACTGGCCATGGCACTCATTTTCTTGATGTTTATTGTATCCAGAATGTTACTGTTTAAATAAACAATACCACACATTAGACCTACTCTGCTTCGGGAAAAAAGCATGCTTATCTTGGATTATAATAGTAATTAAATGCTTGAATATAAATATTTACATTCTATGTTCTACGTACTTTCTTTCCATTTTTTGCATACAGCTAGAGAAAGCTATTACAATCCCACCACGAATACAAGGCAAACATTAATAATATAATAGTCTACATTAACAACAGTTGATAAAATAATGCTACAAAGCGATTTGAATGCACCGGAAGCAATCTCGTTTTTTATATACTGTCATTACCGTTAAACGGTGAGCAAGAAATGGTTGGTTGATGACTGCTCAATGAAGGAACAGCTAACAACCAGTAATTTTTGTGATAATATTCCTTATTTATCTGAAGAAAATCACGAGCTCTGCAATCCGAGAATATTCAGCAAAGTAACAGACCACGGTTGTTCACAATCACAGGTCTTAAGTCTTCAATGATATCCTCACACAAAGTGACACGAAGTCACCAAATTAAACTGATTAGCTCCTTCCGATCCCTTCGGTGATTGATTTAGCTTGAGGAGTGGACGATTGTTTTAAGTTTTTCCAATTTCCTCCTCACGTGCCCATCCTTTCGATGGAACTCACTCAGCTGATTCGTTTAATGATCAGTGTCCAGTTTCACTGTGATGATGTTTTTCCCAGATTTTCTTGTTTTTCCTGAAAAGATAACGGAAAACAGTACTAAACAAACTGAAACTGAAATGACAAAATGTCAACACTTTTATCTAGAAAATAGTGGAGGATTTGGATAAACGATAAATAAAAGATAAACATATTATTTACAGGCACGAATTCCAAGATTATCTTTGTTAAACACGATTGTTTTCATACTTTAAATTGTGGTAATCTCGACTCTAGACTGATGATTTCACAGTTAAACGCTAAAACTTCCGCTCATACCTACAAAATTACAACAGAAAAAATCTGACCTCTTTTTCTGTAAAACACCCCAATCAAGAAATATTATGTAACAAATTTATTGGAGGACATGAACAAGGTCTATACAAACAAAGTTGTATTGTGTCACCCAATTTATTTAAACGGTCCTATTTACGCTTGGACCCCAAAAACAAACACCAAAATCTGGGTTTTAACAAGCTTAAATCGCTAGTTCTTAATGATGAATGACCCATCCACGCCACGAGACCACAACTCACGTCAAAATCAATTCTGGCTAAATGTCGCACGTCGTGTTGATTGACTCATAATCTTGGAATCTTCCTTCTGTTCAACAAAACAAAAACTAAAGTAAATTACCTACCCAAGTATGTCTATCTCTATCTATTGTCTCTTTTCCACACACAAAAAAGCTTTTGTTTTAGAAAACCAATCTAATCTATCTAACCAAACGTTAATTCCTATACAAAACTGCCTTCGTTCCGTTTTCCCACAATAAACATATCACGTTTTTCATATTTTCACCCCATAACTTTTCTCCATTATTATTTTAATTCATTCCACAACAAAACTATTGACTGCGTATTACTTTTTCTTTTACCTTAACTTTTTATTTCTTCCTTTCAACTTGAAATTTCAGTTGTTACAAACCATTTCGTGCATTTTTCTTGCACTCTCCGCTTGCAAGACAAAACCTTTATATTTCTGTCCTAATAATACGAGAATTTCTATCTTTTGAGGTAAAATCACTTTATTTTCATGAGACTTGCACAGTCACAATCAAAATCTCTGCTTGACATACAAACTAAAAGAGCACTATAGAGTTACTCGTCAAACCTCTGAGTGTGAAGAACAGAAGGGAAAAAAGGACATATTTATTTCTACGAGCATACCCAAAAAAAAAAGATTATGCAGTTTACTTACACACAGACAAAAACACACTCCTCTTTTTTTTTCCTGATTTCTTTTTCAGGAAAGGAGTATCTAGTTTAGTAAGGTAATATCAATATCAAACTTCATCGACCATTTAGACTCAAAGGAGAAAATGCCAAGTGCATTGGATATCCTCATAAAATTGTATGTGCTTAAAATGCTTATCCTTTCCGTACTGCGAGAAGACTATAAAACTTTACTCTTGTTCTGATGTACAGGAAAGTATACGTAAGTAAATACTCACAATGGTTTGCAGTTGTTGTGCATAAAAAAACTGTTTTTCGAAGGTATATATTTAGCTGAATAATATGAAGAAGCAACTTGTCATATAAAAACCATAAGCAAGCAGTCATATCAAATTAAAACTAGGAGTAAACAGGAATACTTATGCACATATGCATATAATAGAGATATCTATATATAATATGCATGATATGAACTTGCGGAACAAAACACACTAAAACGTCCTTTATGCGATTTTTTTTTTCTTTCTTTCAATTTTCAATGCTAAAAACAGTTTTCTTAATAGTTTATATGCATGTGGATTATAGTAGCCAATGTTGGAAAGATATATCATATCATAATCATAAAAAAATATGGCTATATGATATAGCCAGCTTTTGTGTAAGAAAATCTGTTGCAAAAAAAAATGTAGCAGTTTAAGAAGTCATGCATGTATTTCCAAAACTGTTTTCACTGTCTAAATAAAAGGGATTTTTGTTTTTTTAGTAGACCTTGCGCCAGTGCTGTAACGGACGGATAAAAAAAATATGCTGCTGTTGCTGCAGTCGTTTTTTCTTATATAAATATGTATATATGTATATAGCAAACAGGAAAATGTTTGTTTGTAATGTAAAAGACTAGGACAGAAACAACGTGTTTTTTTTTTTCAAGAAATCCAGAATGGAATATGTTTGTATATGTTTCGCATTTGAGTTTGGGGAAACGGATTGAAAAAAAATATATAGGCAATAAGCATGCAACACTCTATAATCGAAACCACTTTTGTAGCTTGTAAGAAACGGAGGAAAAAAACTACTCCTTAAAGAAAAGCCAATCCCAATCAAGTCCTGTTGAAACATGCCCAACAATATATTTTTTTTTTGTAAGCTTTAACAGATTTTTTTAAACACTAGCTTAATATGCGCCCAATATTTTTTTAGAAGGAAACGGTCAAGCTTTTTTGTGTGATGAAAGAAAGTATTTCTTTTTAAGCGTTCTATACTAAATACTCACATGTAAAATTTATATGCAAAATGGCCATGAAATATTTCTGCGGAAGAAGTGGCCAGCCGTACTTGCATTGTGTTTTAGAATTTCGATAACAGCTAGCAACTCTACTGCGAAACATGCAGAAAAGCACGCAATTGCGAAAGAAAGAGGCAAATTTTCGCAAAATTTGTTGAACGTTTCTTCTCGTGTGAAAAAGAGTGTGATCTTGATTCAAAATTGAATGAATTCCTAGATTAGATAGTTGCTGACGCATAGGGACTGGATTGCGTTTGCAAAGATGAAACTTAAGTATTGGCATAACGGTGGCAAGTTGGAGACCATGCATGTTTCCATCCAGATTTCTTTTTTTCTTCAAGATACGGTGGCATGTTAATGGCGTTATGCATTCTGTTATCATTATTATTATACTCTGTTTTTTTTGTTACTGGACTGCTTGGAAAACAACTGTATGAAACAATATAGTAAAGGGTATGAAACAATTTATAACTCAGTGACAGCACAAAACAAAATGAGGAGACAAAAAGAAAAAACCCCACTTATTTCTTTTGTGCGGAGTGAACGCTACTGGCTAGTCAAAATCTTAGCTAATATTTTTTCTGCGCATTTTCTCGACGAATTTTGGAAGTTTTTGTAGTACACAATAGGCATTTCTATTTCTTACTCAACTAACTAAAAGCATAGCCGACTGCTGATTCACTCTGCCTCCAAAATTTTACAGCCCCATTTTTGTTCTTTAATTGAATCAAGTGCCAATTAAAAATTTGTTTGCTCTGCGTTCTCTCCTTTTCCCATGTTTAGAATACTCAGATTCATGCTGACTTTTGAATGCAGAGAGCTGGTGGTGAGGTCTGCACCTTCTGCACATCCTTTCTCGATGTTATTTTTCGCTGTAGAGTGCTGAAAGTAACACAAAATGCAAACTATTGTCAATATAATTTATCATTAATTTTCTACTAAGGGTTATGTTGAAAGAAGGCTTAGTTATTTATATGCCCAAAAATTGTTTTTACCAGTCTCAAGACTCTCTAGTGTCTATAACTCTATGAATATGAATCGCAATCAGTGAGTCGTAATTCTGTCTATATGTTTCAGTTTGTAATTCTGTCCACTATTGCGTATTTATGTATATTCCGAATAACGGTTTGTATATGAGTATCTGACCAAAGTTATATCCAAATCCAACTTAATCACGTTCTCATTCTTTCGCTGGACGCTTTCAGCTCATTATTTACGGGTTGGATAAGGGCTCTAGATGAAATATTGTTTGGTAACATTTGGCTCTTGCCAGATTGTACTACGCAGCTGTCCGAAAAAAAAGAGAAAGTAAACATATGCCATTTTCTTTCTCTTTCTATTAGTCAGTAGCAAGGATTTTGTTCCTTCCATACAATATCTAATTGAATTAAAACGAAGCGTGCAAGATTCATCGCAAAGTTTTGTCCAAAACCTGCCAACCTTAATATCACACCAGAGAGATGTTATCTATGCATTCTCTAACTTTTGCTTACTCAAACAAAAAAACAAGGACAGATGTAAATGTCACACGAGCTAAACTCAAATCTGGCAAAATTCAATAATAAAAACGTTGATACTGTTGTGTGCAAAGCATTAAGCAAAAAACAGAGGATATTTTTTGCTGAAAATCGTGGGTTGCAGTTTTTTTTATAAAAATAGAAAGGAAAAAAAATGGCTGCCTTTGTCTTGAACTTTGGAAGAAAAAAAGTTTGGCTGAAGTAACGCCTTCTTCGCTCCTGGCATTGTTTTTTGTATATATGCTTTTGATGAAAAATAGAAACATTGCATGTGCTTTCTCTTCCGTGTCATATTGTGTTGCAGTATATATGGCAATCAAAACAGCGTCAGGAAACAAATTATGCATGCTCTTCTGGATTGAAACAATGACCATTTATCTTTACGGCACACCAGATGCTCTTCACATATAAAAAAAAGTTTGATGATGGCACAGACAAAGTTTTACACAGATATACGTGATGTCATGCTAAAGCTACATAATAGTGTTTTAGAGTTTCTGGTACATTTTATATTGCAATATTGCAAAATTATGCCTTTATGGTTGCCGTAAAGCTTGGGTGTATAATATACTTTGGTAGAATTAAACTCATGAATGCATCCTATTGCAAAACTTGCAAAAGGTTAATTTCTGAAGATTAAGTTGCAGATCTTGTTCGTCAATCTCCGCGGGGGAAATTGATAACGGTTGGCAAAACAGGAAAAAAGGAAGCACAAAATTTTTAATAGGCTTTGGCCATAAAACTAGAAATATTTATACATGCAATGCAAAACAGGAACCGTGTCGTGATTTGCTAACTCAGGTAGGGCCGATAAAGAAATTCCAGAATATTCGCGGAATTTGTTTTTTCTTATCGAAACGCTTTTTGCGCAACCTTTAGAATAACGATGACCGCAGTAGTAAAAACAGGGAAAGCTATTTTCCCTACGATGGACCTCGAAAAAGAAACAAATGTTTTTTTTTCTTTTGCACACTTTGCCACTTTCACCTCGACCACTAAACTTGCAAAACCACACCGGTGGTAAGTATGTTGAGATAGGGGTGGTGGTGGTGGTAGTGTTGCTGCATTTGCTGCATTCAACCTGCATGCAGGTTTCATTCAACAGCCTATCTAGCAGTAAAAGTAAAACGCGATCGCAGTTTTTTTGCTGAGGTTTTTTAATTTGCCGGTGGCTTTTGGTTCGTTTGATCTTCTACTCGGAGAGAAATAGAACGCAAATTTATTTTCATTATCTGCAGCATAAAATGGGAAAAGTCGCGAAAAATCGATGCTCAAATTTCTATCGACGCGTAGATTATAAAAGAGAAAGATTTATTAATTTCGTGTAGATAATGGCAAAGAAAGTATAACTGACAGAAATACTTAATTAGTAAAAAACAATGAATCCGTATGGACTTTTGGTTTGAAATGAGATATCTACAATCTAGCACTCTTCCAGTTTTACCAAATTCTGTTGCATTTCTTTTTTTGCTTCAGGCCACCTATGCTCCGATACGTCCCAAAGGAGAAAGTAGTGAAAGTCAAACAATGCCAGAAATAGCGCAAACCAGTTTTTGGCTCTTCAATTGCTGCGCAGCAATGCCACCATTCATTCTACAGAAACTTACCAATTTCCCATCCAATTTTGATTTTGCCCTTCCCCAACGAAATTCATGTAATTTTACTATATACTTACCTGCTTGAACATTTTATACTAAACGCTCTCCATAATTGACTGACATTAACAACTCAACACACGCCCCTATCAATTCACAAGTCCTTCTTTTTATGTCTCTTTTTCTTTTGTTTTATTGCAGAAAACCGCATAATAACTACATAAACCTGGTTTTCTGGAAGAAAACTTACACCGCATCTAATTGCCAATTATCCTGTTCACACTTGCGTATAAAAATTCATCCATCCTTTTTTTTTGGTCATTTCACGAAATTGGTCAATTCAATTCACAAACTGCATCTCCCCATTCTTGTCTCTTTTTTTTCTCTTTCTATTCCTCCCAAGATCATGATTTTTCCGCGCCACCCTCCTTCATCCTCCAGCCATCTATTAGTTACTTTTGTTTATTCTTTCTCCCCAAAACTCTCTTGGTTTTGTCCAGAAGAATTGCAGTAAACAATTTTTTGCAAGTGTAGGTGAGAATTTATTTTTATGAATTACAAAGCAGAGGCAGAAGAGTATCAGTTTCTTCTACGAAACAACTCTCCCCTCATCTTTCTGCCACTCACACGGAATCCAGGGGAATTCACGTCTGTGCATTCAGCGTCTGCCATCGTTGTGTAGCAGTCTACACCGGTTTTTTTTCGACACGACACGACACGATCTAAAATCTTTGCTTGAACAAAATTTTGGATGATCAAAAAAAAAAGTCTTTCTGAACTGCATGGATTCTATCTTTTTTATTGTTGTCTGTGTCGTGTGTGCTGCAAAAAAAAAATTATTAGATAGATGTACGGTGTGGACTGCACACACTAAAAATATATTATTATTAGTGTGTAGACAATACCGTATCGAGAAATAAAAGAAAGCTTCATTTTACAGTTTAGAAGGTGATTTTGGTAGTTTAATTGGGCTTGAGAGGAAGAGCGCTCATCTTCCGGTTGAATCGTTAAGAGGTACTGAAGAAAAGACAACTGAACAGGTAAGGCGCTTTTATAGGTTAAGTGGGGGAGAGTTTACTGTAGAAACAGTCTATTTTGCCGGAAATTAATTAGAAGGCTAAATACGTTTGTTCGTTACGTCAGTTGACGGCTTTTACGGTGTTGTGG
>VICI01004972.1:0-10060 GCA_019593645.1 Akabosia matsudoensis
ATTTCGCTTTTGAGGGTAGATGTGTGCAACCAATTTTGCTAGTGTTAGATTTTCGAGAAGATACGCGTTTGATCCTAATAATTCAACGTGAGCAGCTATGACATGTTTTCCCTGCGTAAAAGAAGTCGAAACAAGGATTAAACCTTAGCGATCAATGTTGTCGTCCTTGAAAATGATATAGAGATTCGATGCAAACAAATTTCGTTTAATTATTTACCATTAGGCTGCCTATGTCCATGGACTGCGTGTCTATCCCGACTCCAATGACTTTCCTCTTTTCAACGAGCCACTTGGCTGCGTCTTGAGATAAACCTGGGAAATTAAACGTACCATTCTCATCGATCCCCCAGTACTGTTTTACATCCGGCCAGAATCTCTCCCATCCAGTGTACACAAGGACAACTCCCCCCATCGGAATCTTGCCGTGCAACCTTTCATGTTCTTCAAAGTGTCTTGGTTCCACAACAAACTTTCGCGGGTCAGGAAGTGAGAACACTTGAGACTCTAGATTCACTACTACCGCCTTCACGCCCACTAGCCTCTCTATCGGAATGTCAGCCACTTTCCATCCGTTTTCGTTGAGATGAAACGGCGCGTCTAGATGGGTTCCTCCATGCTCTCCCATGCAAAAGGAGTACATGGCAAGCCAGTATCGCATTGGCTGAGGAACATCGATGAAATTATAACCTTCTTGATCCTTAAATAATGTGTAATTATAACGCTGACCAGGAGCGAATAGATTGGTTTCGTCTAAAGTGTAGCCCAGGTCCCACATCTTATTCTGACGGGAATCATATTCCCACGATAAACCCAATGTAAATAGTCCCCAGAGGATAATAAACCCCATAAACTCCATATTTATAAAAAAAAATTTTACAAAAATTCTGAAAACTTTAGCAAACTCGATTGGGTGATGGACAAAACACAACTAAAGACAAAATCGTGCTGCAATCATTTATACCTAGATGGGTTCCATTTCACAAAATGGGGTCAATAAACTGACAGTTGTTTTAGTACCTCTTTGTTAGTTGACAGTTCTCCAAAGGAATACAAACTTAGAAAAAGGTTTTCATGGATATTTTGTATGCAGTAACAAATATATTGTGTTTGGCTTTTACTTCACACCTTTGGAATGACTTCGTAACGGCTGCAAGATCAAAAGGAATATAAAAAAACGTTTTAAATATTCAGTTACGGTTTAATACCGTAAAAACCAGGGCAACGTAAGTATTGTACAATAAGACTTTCATTAAAAATGTTTTAAAAGATCGTTACCTACAAATAAACTGCATGTATGTATATTCTCATCATCCGATTACAGAACGAGTAGGCCAACATTTCCTTATCTGTCTGGAATAGCCACGACAAAGGTGTTGTCCAGTTACAGTTGAAAAAAGTATCATGTTTATTACAAGATGTTTCTGCATAAAGGTACCTACGAGGATAAAAGGGGTTTATCCAAATATAGTAGAAAAATGTTTGTGGGTCGAAGTAATAAAAAAACTCGTCCATTTTTAGAGTTTTACCTCAATATTTAATACGTTTTCAAGCATTGGCGTCCTTGACTGTTTTAGTACAAAATGCTACCTGCTAAAATTGTTTTTGTACTTTGCTTGTACCCATACTCGAGCGGAAATGCCCTGGACATTTTCGCAGACGCAGACTAAAACCCCGTCAGTTTTCTAATTCATTTCATGCAGTCATTCCCCATTTTCATCTCTACTGCTGGTCTCCAGGGACACAGGATTAAAAACGCTTGGATAGCTGAACAATCTGTGGATATGTGGCCCTAAACTACATTTCATTTTGAAATAAGCCCACTGCAGTGTGCATAACTCACTATCAAATTAAATTAGTTTCATCTAGTCAGGTCCATGGCGCATTATAAAGGACATGTTCAGGGTGGTATATATTTTTATACAGAAAACATATTCGTTTGACGATGTTTTCTGGGAATAAAGCATAAAGTTTTTATATGTAACTACTACGTGAGGAGAATGAATGGCTTGCTAACGGGATATTACTTTCACATCTTTTCATTACCAAACTTTTAGATAATCATCCGGAAACAGGAAAAAACTACATTCGACGTCAAGCCCAGAGATTATGCAAGTCGCCGCAAATGTTGCGAAACGAGCGGACAGTGTGTCACGGAACGGAACACATCCCCATTCTGCACAACATGGCATTCTGTATAAGCTCGGATGATGTCATTCAAAAATGTAGTCTACGTGACATGGTTTTGTTTGTTCTAAATATTTTAATACAGAAACAAAATAACACGGCCCTGTTTCTTCCTACCTGTGCAATGGAGTGATGATGATTATGCTGTCAAATGCATGCTCCGGGACGAAGTATAACACTGAACATTCAAATAAATTTTTAAGCAACTGTACGTTAAATTGGCAACTGCCTCCATACGTCTGGGAATTGAATGACCTTTTAAATAGGGTTATCAGTTTCTATCACTTTTGTGGGGAAATGAGTTTCTCCTTCTTTAGTACAGTTTGATATCATTGCTTTAGTAACAACTTTAGTTCCTTATTTGCTGACTGAATTAGCTGGTCATCATTCACTATCTTTTTACCAGCGGAAAATGTCAGTCCCTTTAGTCATAGCATAGTCATAAATGTACTTTATCCCTGCACGCTAAATGGCGTAAAACTAATTTGTTTAAAGAAATCGTCAGTCGTATCGTAATAAGCGCCGTAAGACAACCTTACAAACTGTTTCACAGTTTTGTGTCTGATTCATCTTGGATTTTCTCATCCCAGCTAACTGAGATTCCAAGCCATTTAATATTTTTCTCGTCCGACATACTACTTGCAATATTCCCTGTGCTATATTTTCCATTCAAACTGCTGTCTTTTCACATCAAACAAAACATAAAAAAATGTTGCTTTAATGTAGTTAAATCGACCTATTTTATTCTACATTCTTGCCAAGATAAAAATGTAGACTCCAGCAATGTAAAAATAACTTTTGATGCTTTTTCAAAACATTTTTAGCAACTCAAAAGTATCATATCTTTTTTATATGGCACTGTTATTGCAGCAATAAAACCTACTTTATTTGAAAGAGGAATAAGTATAGAAAACAGAAAACGTAATGGTATCCGGTCCAGTTTTGGAATATGCACGAGGCCTTTAAACACAACAAAATATGAACAAAAAAGAAGTCGTTTTAAAAGTTGTTCATGATGAATTCCCAAGCAGGACGTAAAAGAGTTTATAAAAACTGGGACTGTACAGTTACATATAATATGCGAAAAATATGCAATGAGATATATGACGAATATGCTATTCTGCGCTATTTCCTACGTCTGCAAAAAGAAAACGTCTTAAGGAAAGAAAAACATAGCCACAAGGAAGTGAAAGGTATTTGTACCAAAAAGTAAAAAGAGAAACTTTCTTGAAATTGAGAGGATTCAAGTTTGAAAGATATCATACGAGTGATACCCCACGTCGGGATCGTTTTTTTCTCATCCAGGCGCTGATGTAAGACGAGCCATCAGTGAAAGTTTTGTATTACGTGATTTTCCATTTTTCGCGTGTGGGTTTTTTATTCTTTCTTTTGCCTGCCGCACTTGAAACGAAAAGAGTTTTTGTTGAAAGCTGGGGGAGTATGTGGACTATACGTGCAAAATAATATAATATCATTACGTATACTAAGGAGGAAAAGGAAAGGGGACGTGATGAGAATTGCGGAAAATCTAAAGGGAAAATGTAGGGCAGCGGAAAGAAAACAGTGGCAAGTTTTTGTGAAAGGAAATTTGATGGAAAAATTAAGGGAGAAGACAATTGTGCAAAAAAATTTTAATTAAAGAACATATGTGAAAGGAAAATTTGCTTCCTAGACAAAGCATTTTGGTGGCGGCACTACGTTTAAACCGAAAACATTGTAATTTGCATGAGTAAGAAAGATTCAGGTACGGTTCATGGGTTTTAACTGGGGAATAACGGGGTTTTATGGGGGTAATTCGAGATATGAATTGCAAGCTCATCTATAAAAGGAAGTGGTTTAATGTGGCAATAAATTTCAACTGAATGTGTCATCTCTGACATTGTGAAATATATGTGGAGGCACTTTAAGCTATAGAAAGCAAGTGAGGAAAAATGTATGAAAATGGAGTAGACCAGTAGAGAGATAAAGTAGTAAAGACGCCACAGACAATTATTACTCGTGCCACTTGACTGTGAAAAGGACGTAAGTTGCCAGTTTATGTCTGATGAGAAGTAATGAGATTCGCTGCGAGGAGGAAAAGAAATTTATGAAACTTGTTTCAGCTAGAACAAAAGGGGGTCTTTTCTAGAAAAGTTGTGCGGACTTTCTGATTCTTTTGTATCTAATCATATTATGTATCTGTATATGAATGGATGTATAAAACGATTTGCTTTAACCATATACATACAGATGTCGTCACTTATATCAATACAATTTATTTATTTCGCCAAAAAACACATTTTTTCACCATCTGCTACTTGATTCCCATACTTGGTCGACTGCTCATAAAAAAATGTGTAGCTTTTAGATCGATACATTCAAGACTTTTATGCGAACAAAATACGAGTATCCCGAAAAGAGATAATAATTCCCTAAAGACGAACGTGAAAATCTATAGTGTTTTATGTCTCAAAATATGGAGACTTTACCACCTGGTGTTCCTTTTTACGCAAGTATAAATATTTACCAATAATTTGATGTTGGTTGTAATAATCGGACTTTTTTACCGCAATCTCGTTTGATCGTCGGATTTGTTCTTAAACTTATTATTTTCTCTACAGCACCAAATCCTAATTGGATTGGCAACATAGACACAGATTCACACACTCGTAAGTACGCGCATATAAGAATTCAATGCCTCAAAATAAAATTTTCTGCAAGATTCACCTGGATAGGAAGGCTCCATTGAAGGAAATATTCACGCTCGACTAATTTGATTAAAGGCTCGCTTGCAAAGTCAAAGCACAATTCATATCTGTATTGGTCAGTGTAAACTTGCCGTTGTGTGGACAGCTGGACTACAAAAAAGCCAATGCCTTTCCTTTCTCTGCTCACTTTTCGAATTCTATTCTCCAGACGAAAAGGAAATCCTGGACAAGCACGCGTAGCGAATTTTTTTCCCTTGAATACAAAATAAAAAAGCATATTTTGAAAGAAAATGGGCAAACAAATCTGCTCGTCTAACAAATCACCTTTACAAAACATTTCGGCGAAACTGCTTCTATATCCGTGCGAAGAAAAAAATACCGCTCGTTTCGGTGGTTTTTTTTTCTGCGTCAGGCTTTTACAGGATTTGCCTATTTTGAAAAGTGTAATCCTATTTGGTACATTAACAATCGTGATCGTTTTTCTTTTACCATCCAAGTGTATGTCCACTAGTATGGGCATTACGTCCACTTGAATAGAGTAACGACAAGGAACAATAGAAAGTTAAGAAGAGTAGCCTGCTGAAGCTGTAGTTTTCATGAAAATGGTGCTGTTCAAGTGAGGAATAAAAAGCTTTTTAGATTATTTACACGCTTGTCAGTAAGGAGTATAGCTTTTTGGCGAAGATAACGTTTCAAGATTTTTTTTCTGGAAGGGAAGGTGGAGAAAAACAATAAAAATTATATTAACATAACAGCTTGTAAGCCGTTTAGGAGTAAAAATCGATATACCTAGAATCAAAAAGGAAAAGATGCTTACTACAGAGGCGTAAAGATATGCATGACTTGTGAAGTATAATACAGTACTTATCATATTTTTTTTGAAACAAAAGGCAATTTAGTTTTGTGCACTGGAGACGATGCGACGTGGTGCATTGACAGGAAGTTATGATAAGACAGTTTGATTGTTTGCCAGGTTGCTTAGGTAGATATTTTGGCATTGGAAAGGGTTTTTGTTTTATGTTGAAAAGAAAACAACCAAAATATCCCATGAGACTTGTTATGACAGACGTGTCACTAAACAAAACAGCAGATAAATTGGAATTGTATGAACTTTTAAACTACGGGTTGGCTATTCGCGTAAAACCAGAAAGAAAATGATGGAAGGTCTTTTCTAGGTTGACTGAAATGAGAATAAATGCCAGCGAAGAGGAATAAATTGAAGTGGTCTTGCATAAAAAGTCATACATTAAATATTTGCATCTTTTTGGTTCCATACGTTATGTTTTTCAAAGTGAAAGGAGAAACCGGAGAAAATCGTAAATGATATTGCGAAATGCGTAAGCGAAAGGACGTATTTTTGCGCAAAGATGATACTCCCAAAGCCAGGGAAGCTATTTTCATAGAAATAAATTATTGATATTATTTACTAGCCATGGTCTTTTACCTTTTCCCTCGTAAACCCAACTTTTTTCTGACAGACGGAGGCAGGCTGGCCGTATTTTAATACGAGAAAAAATACATAAAAAGTGCCTGGATTTTTGTGGGAATTATACTTTAATTCCGGTAAATATTTAGCGTATGGATTCTCATGCAAAAATTGTACCTTGATCTGCACGGATTTTGATGGAAATATGAAGTAGATTGGATTACACGGCTAGGCTTTTCTCTAAAAGTCGCCGAATCCTAACGAGCTTTTCTTCCTGCCTTTCATAAAAAGCAAATCACAAACGCTGTTTCTGAAACATATATTAAAACAGCCTACCTTCCCCAATTTCGCCGTCTTGAGAGAAAATATCCATCTCAATAAAGAAAGTTATTAGAAAAAAAACTGAGAGTTTTTCCAGACGTAGACTCTCGAAATATAAATGAACTTAGAAAATAGTTTTTGACACTATGGCAACCCCACCTAGAACCATTTTCTTTGGGAAAGTATCACGCGCAAAAATCTCGTTCTTGAAGAAAGACGATGAAGGACACACTGTGGTAAGTTGAAATAAAGAAATAAATTAAAAGGCGAGGCACGCTTGGTTCACAAAAGAGCGTCCACCCAAAAATATAAAAAAAGACTCGGGCAGATGTAGTTATTTCATTAGTCTAAAATGTAGGTCGATGAGAATGCGAACAGGCAATATCTGTAATTGGCTTTTACTTTAATACAATGTCAGCGGGAAACATGTCGGTTTACTCGTAGCTGTTAAGAACGTGAATGCATGTTAGCCTGGAATACGAACACGGACATGTTTCCAAGTTCCACTGTACAAACATGTTCTATTTAATGCTCTGCCTGATCAGCTCTCACAAAATATTTTGATAATCAGTTAGGAAAACGGAGAATTGAATATGATATGAAATGTGTGCGTTCTTTGGGTTGGTGATAGCTTATTTTTTTCTTCTCTTTATGGATGGTCGGTTGCATGCCAAGAGAAGATAAAAAAGATGAGGTGCGTCATGTGAAGATTGAATCGATGCAACGTCGGGAGATATTTTTTTCGCCCTGAATCTTCTCCTGGTTTCACGTTACAATTTAATAGCGATAGTTATCTTCGTGTTGGGTTACCTCCGTAAATTTTCTTTTTTTAGAGAAAAATACGCATTGTGATGTCACTGTTAGTATGATACTTTATATGCAGGGAGGTCTCACCTTTTTAATATTGTCATATAAATTACATTCGGCGTTGAAATAGTCCAAGAGTTATTAACATTTTTATTGCCATGGAAAAAAAACCGACATAACTTTGGTGGTCTTGGGAAACACTGCTGAAGAATACGTTTTAATGAGAGGCTCCTGGAGACCGACAACATATTTTAAAAAGAAATTAAATCGCGTAGGGAATACCGACAAAACGTTGTTGCAGCGTATCATCACCATCTTAAAAGTGTCCTGGGAGAATAAAAAGGTTTCTATTATTAGCCACAGTGGAATTTATGTGACGTGGTCCAACCTCCTGTGGATCGAATTTAAAAGGAACTGAGAAAAAAGCCAAATTATGACCATTGATTGGGCCGTACACAAGGTAGTAAATTTTCTCCGTATTAGTTTTCAATTAGAATTTATTACGAGGACAATATGTGTCATCATAACTAATAAATATGTCATCATTAATTGCTTTTTAATTTGAGAACATGAAGGGTGTCTTGTATCTTTAGCTGCTAAATATCTTCCTCTTCAAAATGAATGTAAAAAATATTATGCGAAAAAACGTACGACCCTTTTTTATACGAAAAATTGTAATACAAAAATTTCAGCATACACTGCCATGGAATATTTTCTTTACCCTTTCTTTCCTGAAAAATCTGTTCAGGAAATTGCATCTTAGGGCTTTATCGCTATCAACGTCGTTTTCCGAACGCATTCCTCAAAGTCAACCGTTCAAAAAGCAACAACTTCCTTGAAAAAAATAAAATCTCGATCATCTTCAAAGCTAATGCTTTAAGAGTTTCTGATAAAAAAATATCTGTGGAAATACTTTTTTGTGCTGTTGTACGGGAACAGATTGTTGTACTTTGTTGCATAGTTTTTTGTATACTTTGTACTCTAAAGTGACAAATGTTGTATATATTTGTTACTACCCGAAAAAAGGTCGGATCTAGAGCAGATTCCATTATGGTAGGATGATGGTACCTTTTCGCATTGTTTGGCTAGCATGTTTCCCAGCGTCTGATCCGATTTGAATGATCTTGTTGAATGGATAAAAAAGAGGAAGAGGGATCAATGACGTAAATTGTTTGAGAAGCTCCATACACAGATAAAGAGATAGCTTTTTGGGGGGAAAATCGCTATAGCGTCAAAGTCGCTCGAAACATTTTATTTTAGGCAAAAAGATGAAAATGTTTTAGTGTTTTTACTGTATATTTAGACAGATCGAGTTGTCCAACTTTGACGGATCACATGTCAAACATGAACATGAAGAAATATTAAACATAAAATGACATTTTAGAGATAAAATTGTGAACTGGACCATAACTTTGCGGGATAATTCATTAAAATTTATTCCGACAGTGACGTCGCAATAAAGCAGATTGCTGCTAAGTCAACCATGACGAAATGTTATTTTGATTTTTTGTTTTTTAACGGAAATAATATTTTCTCTGGAAATAAAATGCGCTTTCCTTTGCTGATTTTTTCCCTGGAAAATAGAATTTTCAATGCTATTTTGTTCGCGTACACCTAAGCTCCTGAATTGAGCAAGCGAACTGTATGATGAGATTATAATGAGCCCGATCAGATCACTGGAAGTATTGAATAAGCCCTATTACCGTTTCGGATTTTTACATGTAATTTTCATATATGATTGGGGCGATTACTTCAGTCATTTTGGTGTCTTCACTTTAACACAAGATTACTACGGTAATCATATGGAAAGAAATTTTGTGGAGCTATGCTATGGCAACAACGCAGTCCATAATAGTATGCAAAATTTACTTCAAGAAGCCATAACATCTGCTGCGTCTTTGTGAAACTTCACAAGGAATAATCAGATATCGACGTTTAGATTATCCATTGCCTAAGTAATATGTTCACGAGAATATACATTGTACAACGTCACATATGAACGCCACCAAAGTAATACAGATGCAACTTTTTTATTACCAAAATTTCTCTCAAAACCAGCGGCGCATTTTATTCGCAGAGTATTTCGTCCATTGACCATCTGCACACGCTCCACACCGTTCTCGTTTTTCGCTCACGGCAACGTTGCAAGCGCTCAGGCATTTACAATATTTACCCAAACCTGGTTTTGTATTCTGTTCATGCGATGAAGTAAACATGCTGTTGAACAAGCTGTGATCCTGGCAAAAATCTATGTTTGCTACTACCCAAAAAAAGAACTCAATTATGACATGACACCCAACCATCAACCAGCCTTTAACGTAAAAGAATTCCCTTTCATTGTACATCAGACTCCCCAACCTCCAAACAACTGTCGGAATCTTTAAGAATAAAAATCATCGAAACGAATTTTTGCTAAATATCCTGACGACGCACACCTGGCACACTTTAACCACAAGTTTCTCATAGCATTTTTTTCATTCTAGTAGACTGGCCACATGCTGTCCAACATTTTGCACAGGTATAGTATGACCTTTGCCAAACTCCAGTCGTTTTCAAAAATCGTTGAGATTTTCTTTTCAATTGATTGAATAAAAATCCGGTAACGGCTGAAAATCGACACAGATTTTACCCTCAC
>VICI01004973.1:0-10057 GCA_019593645.1 Akabosia matsudoensis
GAAAAAGAAACATTGTCTTACAACAGAGTGAGTGTGGCAATATGAAACATCCCATAAAAGCTTCTTTGTAATCGTGAGCCATCATCAGTCGTCTTGAGAGAGCCCAAGAGAGCTGGTCGGAAGGACAGGATACAATGTAGTACCCAAACCTTCCTTGCATCTAGTCTTCTGGTAAGTCATTATTCCTCTCACATAAGAACTCTGCCTTTAATAAGCTTTTTTTCATTTTCAGATTAGTTTGTGCATTTTACTCCCCCCAGGGAACTGCCGCAGTGGTAACCTGCCGAGAATACTTGTTCGCTGAATATCTTGGTGCCGTAGTGGTCTCATTCGTTGCGGTCAAAATGACGGGCTGCTGTTCAACTTCCGTGCCTCTATCCATAAGAAATGGTAAGACTTTCCGTTGTTTCACTGTAGATTCGAGTCTAAAATATATACAAGTCAACTTTTCTTTTGTATTTGCAGGAACATCTTGTTGTCCTGTAGCTGATGGTCGCCCACTACAACTTGCCGTTGGATGATGCTCATCCACGATCGGCAAATCGGAGATTTGGATTCTCTGCTTCTCTCTGTTTCATCATGGTATTTATTATTATTGTTCCGGGCGCGATTCTGAGAACGTCCCAATCTTTTCTCATGCAGGTCACAAGAATATGGGCTGTGTGAAAGTCTAAGCTTCCGAAGAGGAAAACTTGTATGCGGTAGCAATATCAAACCACTTGCAGAATTTTGGCATTTAAGAATAATTAATCAATTTTTTTCTAAACTAAGTCTCCAGTTGGTTTTTCGTACATATGCAAAGCCTAATCTAAGTTACCGCCTCCAGTTTGTTAATTACCCACAAGGGGTTATTTTACAGTAGGTAAACAACGACTATCATATTGACAGTCATAGCTAGGACGAAACCCACGGGCTATCCCGTTAATCTTTGTAGGGTAAAAGATAAATAATAAGCAAGTCAAGTAAGAGCCACTAGGCTTTCATTAACGGATTAAGAAAAGTCCTGTTTCTATTGATTTTCACCTTGGAGATTTTAATTTTTGTTTAAAAACACTGGGCTGTCATTAACAGATTAAGACAAGTCTGGTTTCTGACGATTTTGACTGCCTGCAATCTATCAATCCAATATACACAATATGCACAGTGCGAGACATACTTTAAAACACTTACGTGGGCTGATTACTTTCACAATGGAATTTTTAGTTTAAAACAATTCTCAACTTAATTGATAATTTTTCTTGAGCCTGACGTATGTCAGTCAGAAATCACTTATCTATGCATTTAGAATTAATAGGAAGCTTTGATTAAATGTATAATTAAAGATTACCTAATAGTTAGTTTGTCTTTAATTAAGGTTTAATTAGTCGTATTATTAATGAGTACCTAATAGTTAGTTTGACTTTTAATAATCTTTAATTTAATGTATAATTAATGAGTACCTACTAGTTTCGTAGGCTATTATTAAGCTTTAATTATATGCATAATTAAAGATTGTTAAGAAGTATTTAGCATTACCGAACAGTATTGTTGTATGATAATTGCATAATAATGCTTGATTTTAAAACAAAACATCATTTGAACTTGTTTATTTTTATCGTAATTAGGTAATCTTCACGTATCTTGCATGTTACCTTGCCTAAATACAACAAATTAAGATCATACATTGCGTTTCGAAAAAAAATTGGGGCACTTATTTTTAGGTCCCTCCAGCATGTTCATGAAATGTTGCCACTGACTGCAGGTGCGTAATTAGGAGGCCATTCTGTGACTGATTGATTAATGTTTTTTAATGAAATTTTATATTTTATGGATAATAATGTTGAAAACAATGAATTAATTTGCCAATTGATTATTTATTTAAATGAACACATGAATGAACAAAAAGAAACATTTTTTAAATATTGACTAGTAATTCTTTTCATGACTTTCATAATTAGAATCTGTATACCTATTGGAAGGAACCCCTTTATTAATCCTAGAAGACACCCGTATTGGCTGCGGTAACTCCTCCCCCTCCTCGTCATCTATAATAATTCAACAATAGTTGTATGTTCTAATACATATTTACCCCTTTTCCCGGAGAATTGGAGGGTAAAACCTGAAACAGCGTCGACTATCCGGTTCCTCAGGGTATTCTGATCATCCCTATTAAGCCCCAGGTCTTCATCCCCTCGATAGCCGGGCCGTTCAGGGGTGGAGGGAGCCGAGTCGGTGGTCCGGTCAAATTCCGAGTCCGATTCTTCCCCTAGAATGTCCCGCAACTCCACTTCGATGGCGCTTTCCATCCGTCCATTGTTCCGGTGCTGACGACGACGTAGTATCCAGAATCCAATGAACAGGACAATAACGGCAACGCCAAGGAAAGCCACAACTACAACGACTACCAGGATAGTTTGAAACCCTGGAACTGAAAGGTAAGAAAAAAACATTATTTTTTATGAACAAAATTATCTAAATGCTTATTTTATAATAATAAAACTTACCTTCGTTGTCTGATGGCATATCCCCAGGAAAGAGGCTTGGATCGATGTCATCAGCCAGTGGGAGAGATGACATTTCCACTGGAGAGTCCAAGTCGTCACAAGCATTGGGAGCGTTTGCGTCAGTCGCAGTGACCTGGAAGTGGAAGATTCCAGTTGCGCTCCTTTGCTGGACACACTTTCTGGTGTACGGGGTGTGGACACTAGCCAGGTACACAACAGTACACTAAGACACTGTACATAACTGGCTTGTGCTTCACATTCCTGAAAAAACAAAAAAAATATTAATATTTATTTATTTATGATGTTTCAGTTTGTTTGCAGGCATTTAAAATGTCATATTAAACATGTACTCATGTATGTGTATGAATATGACATTTTAAATGCCTGCAAACAAACAAAAATGATAAGATTTAAAAAATAATATATATTTTCACTTACCATTATTGCAGGATCCATTTTGCAGCTGCACAGGAGTACGTCCAGAAGAAAATGAGATAGCACATGGGTTATCTTATCAACTCATGTGCTATCTCTTACTTGCCACCTTTCAGGTGCGAAACAGGTAGCCCCTGTTTCGAGCGAGCAAATGTGCTCTGTATTGTTGTCGTGCTGTGAGCACGAAGTTTTTTTTCCATGAAAAAAAACCGTAAGGGCATGAATGCCCATGATTTTCGCATTTTTTTCATATATATATATTCATATATGAATTTCTTTTTATTTCAAAAATTTCAAAATGTAGCTCAAATAGTTAATTACCATAAAATTGTGACTGAGGTTTCCTCTTTTGGTCATACTTGTACCCACATTCCATGACAGAAAATCCACCTTCCACAACAAACATATGCAACACAGTTAAGTAAAATAATCGCAGCGGCTAACAAATCTGCGTTTAACTTGCCCTTCAATTACTACATTGCGCTTTCCGTATTTGAAAGCTTTTTAATCAACACCAAATTATTCCCAAAATATAAAAATACCTTTTGAATACTATACGCACCTTACCTCGTTATTAACTGCTGCGACAAACAAGCACTGAAAATATCCATACAGTTTTAACACTGCCACAGAAGTTCCCAAGATATAAATTGTATAGTAGAATGTAGTCCACAAGTATAAATGTATTTATCGTAGCAACTTAGTTTTCAAAACTTTTCCCAACTGAACAATTTTTACAGCTAAACTCTCTCACCGTACAACCCACACAACCAGAGTGCGCTAATTTGCTGCCTCCTGGTTAGTTGGAAGCCTCGTAGTGACCAGGTTGCCTTATCGCCAACGATATTATAAGCTTTCATTTACTTATTTAACAAGTAGCTAGTGTGGCTTTCTGTATTAAAGTGGACGCTTGGTTCATGTGGGGCTGTTCAGTATAAACGTGTTTAGCTTATGATGACGTGGTAGTTTTCAGTGTGAGACGATTATTATACCGTAACATTTTCAACTTTAAGTGGCACCCCGTTATTTCTTCAATAATGACCCGCTGCCCCCAAATTCCCTAGATAACATTGGACGATGCTGAAATTTGGTAAATTGTGTACTTTTACTGCTGAAGTAACGGCAATCCACTTAAGGTTGAAAATTTTAAGGCGTACTCAAGTGCGGCTGTCTTTCCCTTTGTTTCACATTGTCTCACATTGGAAGCTAACCCGCAATCATAAGCTAAGTACGTATATACTTGAACCAAGCGTCCACTTTCATACAGAAACCCATGTTAAATATGCAAATACAGCCTTTACGGTACACAAAACTGTAGATATCCTCACCCAAATTGCCGAGCACATCACATATATGATGCTCTTTCGTATATAAGTGAACCGTAAACATAAGTTTAAACTACCAATTTGAATCGAAATTTTTTGGTGTACTAACAACTGCTATAGATTCATACATAAATTTAGTGTGGTTGTGGAAGTTTAGTGTACGAAGTATAGAATACTATTATTATTACGAGCCACAATTTGAATTTTCTCGCACGTTGCCGGAACACAAGTTGGAGAAGCGAGACAGGGTGATTGCGACGAGCTCGTGTATTTTACGTTCAGACAGGAAGAAAAATCCTAGTGGTCTTGATTAAAATTAAGATTTTTGTAATTAACTGATTGAAACTGGAAACGGTTAGAACAACGGTTGTTACCAAGCTAAATCGGACCGTACTGGTGGAATGAAAGTAGTGAAGAGCCATCCAAGGTCATAGGGGTCACATATATTCCCCAGTGGTGAACATACTGTATTACGCCTGCACATACTATATTAAGGCTTTTGTATCTGTCTATTTATTCTAATGAAGTTTGTAATCGTTGCTATAGATTGCCGCGTCCAACGATACTTAAAAATAGCGGATAAATCTTATTTCACAGTATTTTAGGATTACATAAATGCGCACATTACAACTCTTTCCACTTGTTAAGTTGCGGAAAATATATGCAGAATAAACCGTAGCAAGTCGCGTACAGAAACAAACGAAGTTAGTAGAGACATCGTGGGTCAAAGTTGTGTCCTTTGTAAGCATACATAATTGCACAGAGTATGATTTTCCCGCTACTATTATCGCGTGTTATTTTCGCCAGTGGGCAAAGTCGTAAACGGTGAACCCACTGATTTGGGTCGGGTAAAATACCAGCCAAATGTAGCCGAGATATTAAGGATCAACATTTACAATCGTTTGCGAGCATTCATTTTTGCACTAAGCACAACTTTCCCGCTACTTTTGCTACCAGTTGTTTATGCCAGGGTTTAGAGTACCAAGCGGAGAATTTAAGGATGAAAGTCTCGTACAACAACAGCCAAAGCCGAGAAATCTTTAGTCAAAGTGGTAAGATCATTTGTAAGCACAGATTATTGCACATCAAGACCATCTTTCCCACAACTGATGTACGGTGTAATTTACGCCGGCGGATAGCGTTTTCAACGCTGATTTAACTTATTCGAGTTTTAAATGTTGAATTATTAAGTCCAATACTCTTGAGTGATAGCAGAGAAAACATGTATCAAATTTTAAAATGTTTTGTAAGCAAATATTATTGAGCAAACCCCGACTTTCCCGCTAAATTTGTTGACAGTTATATATAACAGCGCGTAGAATTTTAAGCCGTGAAAAACCTGATGCAATGCTGGTGGAACAACAGCGAAGGATAGCTGAATATTCTTGCTTGAAAGTTTCAGATTATTACGAATCAAAGCTTTTTCAGCAAGTAATGATATCGATGAGTTTGTCTGCCTGTCCGTCTGTCTGTCCGTCTGTCTGAGGGCACGAATCCCATTGATTTTCAGCCCAATTGGTCAACCCTGTAGCCCTGGGTAAGTGGTCCATTAGGGTCAGATGGGCCGAACTTCGTACAGGGATGAGTAAGGTCACTTCAGACAACCCTACCGATTTCCAGTCCAATAGGTCAAGCCTAAAGGTCCGGGAAGGGGCCCACTAGGGCCAGATTGGACAAATTCTAGATATTGGCTGATTTGTACTATACTTGATAAAGTGATACCTTGGGTCACTTGGAACATCCCTACTGATTTTCAGCATAATCAGTCAACCCTAGAGGTCAGAGATGTGGTCCATTGTGGTCAGATGGGTCGATTTTAAATTGTGGCCGATTTGCATGAAACTTTGTACTGTGATCCAGTACGTCACTAAAAGCAACCATATAGATTTCCAGCATAATTAGTCAACCCTAGAGGTCAGAGATGTGGTCCATTGTGGTCAGATGGGTCAAATTTTAAATTTTGGCCGACATACATAAAAATTGGTACGGTGATACTAGGGGTCACTTGAAACACTACTATTGATTAGCAGCCCAATCGG
The DNA here is from genome assembly GCA_019593645.1 of Akabosia matsudoensis. Lineage (NCBI taxonomy): Eukaryota > Metazoa > Arthropoda > Collembola > Entomobryomorpha > Paronellidae > Akabosia > Akabosia matsudoensis. Next base: position 6,283 of record VICI01004973.1, read on the forward strand.
ATACGCTTAACTTTTTTACTTAGCTTTTTTAGTGCGACTTTAAGCTTAGCCTTTTTAGTTAGCTGTTTAGCTGACCTTTTTTCCTTAGCCTTTTAGCTAAGCTTTTTATGGTAGCTTTTAAGGTAAGCTTATTTCCTTAGCTTTTTCTTTCGCTTTCAGCTTCGTCATTATAAGCTAAAAAGCTTTTATTGTGTATGGACTGTTTCAATCGTTGCACCCTAGTGCAGTCACATTGAGCGTCTAAATACCGGTTTGTAACCTTGATGAGTACATCTGGAGCCTGGGAACTGTAAGTCAAATCTATTTCTGTAAATATAAGTTTGATGAACGACGATTAATACCAAGAGGGTTATTGGGCTCCTTTTGGAGGTAATATCGTATCACCGGTTTATCGGTGTTTGGTCGACATTGGCAATATATTTAAATCGAATACCCCTGTGAAGATCGGTCAACGCTAGAGGTTCGGGAATGGGTCCAATAGGGTCAGATAGGGCAAATTTTAGATTTTGGTGGATTTGCACCAGCTTGAAACTGATCACTTGAAACAACCACACTGATTAACAGTCCAATCGGTCAACCTTAGGGGTCAGAGATGGGGTCCACTAGGGTCGGGTGTGTCGAAGTTTAGATTTTAGCCGATTTGCATTAAACTTGGTACAGTGACACTAGGGGTCACTTGAGACACTTCTATTGACTTTCAGCCCAATCGGATGCACTTTGAGGTCCGGGATGTGGTCCACTAGGGCCAGATAGGGCAAATTTTACCTTGTGGGTGATTTGCCATAAACTTGGCTCAGTGATACCTTGATTAACTTGGATCATTCCTTACTAAACTTATTTTGTTAGCTTATGAGGTAAAACTTTTTCCCTGGGCATTATACTGTTGGGTTAAAATCCCTATTTTACTTTTATTTTATGCTAAATTTATCCTCTCTATCTAATATCTGCCCTCCTTTGTTTTCAAAGACGTCCTCGTCTTTTGAATCTAAAACTTTAAACATTTCCTAAAATTAACACATTTCTTAAATTGGAAAACACTGTGTAAGATCTTTAAAAATTCCCAAAATCTAAAACATTTATTCAATGTATTCAAATTTATTCAAATAAGTAAGTATTTATTCAAATTTTTTCATATTAAGCTCAAAATATTTTATGCATTTTTATTCACTGACCCTTTTATTTGTTTTTTCAACCCAATGAGTATTTTTAATTCTTACTTGAAATGGCTTCATCCTCGCTGTCGGAAAGGTTTAAACATACCTCCGAAGATTCTTCTCCTCCCAAGATGTTATCCATGTTACCCAGGATTCTTGGTCTGCGATGCTTGGCTGGTCCCTCTTTGATAGCACTTTGTGGAATGGTAGGAATAATGGCATGAAGCCTCTCCATCTCCTTTTCCTTGTCCTGCAAATTGGCTCTCAGTTGCTTCAAATCATCACAATCTTCCTTCCGAACTCTTTCATTCATTTTTGGAATAGGATGTTGCTCTTCTTCGCGGTCATCACCCTCCGTCTCAGATTCTGCTTCAGATTTGGCCAGCTACATCTTCAACTGTTGTTTTTGAGCCTGAAGAAGTTTTTGAGCCTGTTTCCCCATTGCAGAAGGCTGCGTTGCCTGGCGATTTTTCCTTCCTGTCTCTCTGCATCTTTCACATTTCTTTTGCAACTTTATTAGAAAGTTATGGACGAACAATTCTACTGGTACTTTCTTCCGGGTATAAACTTTTTCTCACCCTATCACAAGTTACGTTGTTAACATATAATTCATTATGAAGAATTTTTAGCCAATTTGTTTGGCCTCTCAAACGCTGAAGATCGTTATAAACTTCGCTATGGTAATCTTGTAACGCCTGTACGGCCCTGGTCGCAAGTCGTTTTAGTTTTTTCCCGAAAGGAGCTCCTTTATCCTGGCCTCCGTTCATGCTTACGAATAGTTAGCTGCCTGCTGATAGCTTAACTTGTTGTGATAAGAGTCAATGAGCAAGTGAGATAAAATTTCCTTCAGTTTCTGTGTGTAGTTTATGCATAAAACTCCTTTTCTTTCGTAAGCTTTGCAAATACATGCCTCCTTTTCCCTTTATGCCTTTCCGTGTCGTAACCCAAATTCCGTCAAAACAAAAAACCAGTAATAATTTTATATACGAGAAAGTCCCAAATGGGTCTGAGGCGGCATGCTTCTTTCTGCTCTCAGGCTGATTGTCGCGCGTAACCTTAAAGACCTCCTCCACATCTTCTATTCTTCTGTCTGTATTTGATCCGCCGCCGGTGTTTCCCTTTCCCCAAATCTTAGCCCAGTGTGTTTGCAAGGCTTTTTCACGTTTATACTCTCTGTATTTAGAAGAAATAAAAATTAACCATGTAAGGCATAATAAGAATTATTGTCACGACCAAGTAAACCCGAAAGAAGTTCGAAGTGAAAGGGTAAACTGAACGTTAGTATGTTCCGTTTGGCATCAGCTTTTGGTATCAAAGTTCCCATAAAACTTGTTGTAGTAGCCGCATTGGGACCTCTTTTAAAATTATGGTGTACAATAAGAGTCCTGTACAAAGAGATAACCAAGTATACATAAAAAGATATGAAGAGTCGTATGGTTCGTTTATCCAGATGGGTAAATCTGGTTCCGGACACTCATCTTCCATATTTTTATCAATGCTAAAGGTTTTAGCATCAAAGATATCGTATCCCCTATCCCGAAGTCGCTGATGCCAATCTATTAGTATTCATGATAAATCCTTGAAAGATACATGCAAATTCTATGCGAAACAGGTTGTAGATAGGCAGAAAGCATGCAAAAGTAGTAGACGTACATTGCTCAAAACGCTTTCATTTATTTGTCGTTCATGTACACTTCTTCAGACTGTTCATTTACTTTAACATTGTGATATATTTAGTTTATTTTTAAACGTGACTTTTATCCAGGGTCACATTTTTTTCCTACATTCATGACGATTTCCAAATGTAAAATAGTAGATTGCTATGACATCAAATGAACACTGTTACTATCCAAATGCTTACACATATCGTAGACTAGAAACTTCGATGTAATTGCACCCCAAAAGTAAAGTTTAGTTGGGTGCAATTATAAAGCAGCCTTTAAGTATGAGAACGGAAAGAACGAAAAGATTTTTTGTGAGTTTGCTTCCCAGCTAAAGGCTTTTTTGCCTGGGTATTAGCTAAGGCATTTTGCGTAGCTTCGTAGCAAAGTATTTTCCTAAGCGTTTTAGCTAAGCCTTTTTAGTTAGCTTTTTAGCTAGCTCTTTAGAAAAGCCTTTTTAGTCAGTTTTTTTCCATAGCCTTTCCTTTTGCTTTCAGCTTCGTGAATATAAGCTTTACAGCTTTTATTTGTTTATCTATGAACTAGCTCAGTATTGTAATGTCCGGCTCTTTCTGAAAAGTTTGTCATGGAAAGTGAGTGTTACGTGACCTTTCATTTCGACCATTTCTTCCATTTACGGCCATGTAATCCATTTTGTCCATTGTTCAAGTGGGAGCTAGAATCTGGTGGAAGTTGCGATGCTTTGATCATGAAGTGGATGATATTGAAGAAGGTGATGAATCCAATGAATGTGATGACACATGCTCAGCCGTGAAAAATCTTTCTCGTATGTTTTTTTTGTAAGGTATATGTATATTTAATAGTACATAGTGAAAACCTCATGTAACAGATATTATATTAAATCTGACAATATGAAATAAACAATCTCTACATAAATTTAACCTTTCCTTAAAAAGTGCCTCATCTCTCTCGTTAATATATGTGTGGCAGCTTATATTG
>VICI01004974.1:0-10057 GCA_019593645.1 Akabosia matsudoensis
GACTTGGAGAAGTGTGCTTTTGTTTGTGCTGTTCACAAGTAAGTACGGAACCTCTCAGGTGTTTTGCTTATGATACACCCCTTAGCAGGAAGCACCAGTGGTTCATACTAATTTGCAAAACATAGTGCCTGGACTAGGAAATCAATTCTAACTCGAAACTTGTCGTAGTCATCGGTTGGGGTCGTCAGTTGCGTCGTAGCCACCTTCCGATTTATATGATATGATTCAGAATTAGAGAGTTGCTAACAAGCCCCGCGCTCCGAAGCTATTCATAAAATCATCAGTTTGCTCTTGAAAATCAAATTTCGATGGAAACCGATGTCATTTAAGCTGTGCATCGCAGCTGTGATGATGAAAGTAACCGTTAAGTGAGTAACGGCAAAATTTTTAAAACATTTTTTAAAGTTTTTGACGAAATAAAAAACTGAAAGAATAAACGCTACGTGTACGACTTTCGCAGTTGAGAACATGCGAAACTTTGTTTTATCGAGCTATATAGGATAGTAATTGAATTAAACATATAAAAAAATGGAAAAGCTTACAGTCTTGTTCAGTAAGTGTTGAAGTAAACAATTAAAATAGGTGTGTAAGATGTTACAAAAGGTACGGAGAGAACGTCTTCGAAAACGGGGTTTTGTTCCGCATCAAATTAAACATTGAAAAAACTACCAGAAAACATTTATTTATTTGTTTGCTTTGCAAGAAAAATACTATTTGCGTTCTATTTAAATGTGTATTTCTATTAGCATATCTAAGGTTTTGATACGAAATTATTGTAAATGTTCGAGAAAGTCACGTCTTGTTTCTCTAAATGATTTTCCTTGTTTTTAAAACTCATGTTAATAGTAATTAATTGAGCTCCTGAGCTCTGGATATCATGGCTGATCAATCATCGCCTCCCGAATAACTTCTCAATTTATTAAAATTACTATTCCACAACTGCGTCTTTTGTAGGAGAAAAGGTACTTGAGATACGGATACGGTAAATAATTCAAAGTCTGAAGCAGTAACCAATGAGTCTAAATATTTTTCGGGGAAGGCACGCAGTCATTCCTACCAGACGAATTAATATTTGTGCTTTGTGTACTTGATGAGTTGAATAGTTTGTGGCCGTTGAAGCTACAATATTGCTGCGAGTCAAAAAATGATTACTTAGTCAACAAAACAAAGGTACGTCCTCAACGAAGGTCGAGCGGATTTGATGAATCGGATAGGACTTCGAATACTTGAGTGTTTTCTTCGCCTTTATCAGAAATAACCCCTGCCGTGAAGGGCGTGCTGCTCAGATCGTAGAGCTTCTGCCATCAGTTACCATCAGATCCGGAAAACGTACACTCAGAATTGAACTGCTGCGGAAGTTTTGGGCTAGCAACAAACTGACGGACCACAGCCAGAGTCACGTAGATAATCACAAATCAACATTCACAAAACAAAACGCGATCGAATTGTCCATACTTGATGATTTTAAGAATAAACGGACAGGTGAAACCTTACCCTATCCAATTCAAATAAGCGCCATTGATGAAGCGCCACCCACCCGGAGCGACGGTTCCCATCGGCAACAGTAAAATTGATGCTTGAAAAAAAATTGTAAACAAGCTTTCTTAGTCTTGCGTCATTGAAAACTCAAACTTAATCTTTCTTGTTCTGGCTTATTTTGTAACTTTTTTAAACATCCTAACAAAATTGTATTTGCATGCAGGAGTCGGTAACAATTCAAAAGACAATCACGCTTACAGAAGGACATCACTATTGAATGATGCAAAAATAAGGCTGGTTTGATTGGCATTGATAATTTCACTTTGAAAACAATATCATACATAGGCTTTTATTCGAATATTATGCTACTTTCACCGTAATTGTTCAACTTATCTATTGCATTCGGAATGCAAACACTAATTATTTATCCATTGTTGTCAGAAATGGTGTCACTAAATAAAACGGGATTGGAAACACAATCGTTGAGTTCTTCTCGACCGAAATTGTGTTTAGCGTTTGCAAATTTCTTAGATGTAGAGCACACAGTGACTCTATCACGACATCTGTGGCTTCTTTCAGAACTCGAGAGGCTTTAATTTCCCCCTCTGCCGAGATGACTTTTGCGCGAGCTTCTCGAGCAGCTTCAGCTTAGGCAGCCATGGTACGTTAAAGCTGAGTTGGGAGTCGGATATACTTGCTAAAGATTTGAAAATATTTGTCAGAAAAATTAGAAACCATCACAAACGTCAAGTATGAAAGTTGCCAGGAACTTTTCTCTCGTACAACACGTTCCACATTTTGGAAATTTTCAAAATGGCGAAGAGTTTCTTACAAAGGTTGCATTGAAATACGTTGGTGAAGAAGTTATCTAATTTGAAACCTTTTCAAACTAATGCAGACTCACAAATAAAAACTACATGATATGCCCGAAAGGTTAGGGGGACTACAATATTGCGTTTGGCCGACATTTACCAATCCAATATCTGCAGGCTGAGGAGAGCCACATAACTGTTTTTTTTAATATACGACGTCGTGTTAACACAACGTGTATTGAAAGAAAAGCTTTTAAAGCTATAAAAACGTAGCTGAACAGAAATAGTCATGCAAAATCAGCAAGAAAGCTAAGGAAAACGTTCATCAAAGATCTTAAGAACAAGCTAAGCAAACAAGCTAAAGAAAAAGCTTAGCAAAAGAGCTAAAAAAGCTAAGCAAAAGGCTAAAGACAAAGGTTACCAAAAAAGCTAAGGAAAGAGGCTACCGAAAAGAGACTGCATTGAAAAGCTGGATCCGTCCACAGTGAGCTTCGTCTACAATGAGATTCGTATACAGTGGGATTCGTCTCGTACGCTTTGTGGTGTACGTTGTTCCTACTCTCGTACACTTGGACGTATACGCTGTTCCTTATCTCGTCCACTTGAGTCCAACAGCAAGTCAGTCGTGCCTGGGATGTTGAGAGGGGAACTTCAACAACAACTGCAGCAAAAAAAATAAATTATTTTTATATTGTATTCTCTAAGTGTCTTGTCGATTGATTGTTTCTGTGTCGTTTTCCAATAAATAAATAATTGTATTAACACTACAGTGTTCAAATCAATCATTGCTGACTCCATTCCCAAGTTGGTAGGAACCAAGCCCCCGATAGAAGACATCAGCATTTGCCCAGGTATTTGCTTTTGTGTAACGCCCCAAGAATAGCCAGGCAGCGTCGAGTAGGAGGAAGGGTTAGACGCTAGGTAGTAACAACAGGCGTTACAGTTTATAGAGTGTCTGATTGCGTTATGGTATCACTTCGGTTAAGTTTAGCTTTATTTTAACTTTCTTTTTAAATGAACAAAGATATAATTTGCCACGCGACAACTTCACGGAAGGTTACAGCTTACTATAGAATGTGTGATGTACGAAACTACGCTCCTTTGAACTTTCACGAATGCAGTAGATCGAAACCTAAATACAGATGTCGATTGGTTGCTTATGTGCTCAGAATTGAATATAGGCGTGAGCGACCAGGCCAATTATTTCAATAGAATACAATTTTGCAAAGCTGAGCCACTGTTTTCGAGCGATTCAAATTTTTTTTACGTAACAAATGTTATTCCCCTCGTGCCGAAAGTACTAGCTTTACTATAAAAGGTACAAAAGTTTCTGGATTATTGGCAGATTCCTCTTCTGATGTTGTGTCATCTAATGCATTCTCTGATGATGTGTCATATAAACACGCTCTTTCTCCCCTCGGCGAATCTAACACGAGTGTAGAAGTTTGTAATGGTGGTACAGCTACAGTTTGTTCTATTGCAATTTGTTCTGCTTTTAAAGTGATTAGTTTAGTTACTGATTAGCTTCACGCTTGAAATCATTATGTACGCATAATATCGTCACTAAGATTGTTTTTGTGAGTGCTCTTTTTCATCATTCACACAATAAAAAAGCACTCAATCTGGTTTGAATATATAATGCGTACTTGTCTGTAATTATAATGTAAAATAATATAATTAGTACCTTGTATGCATAAATTATCTCGTTGTTCCATAGTTGAATCCAAAGCATGGCCTGTAAAGCAAGCAAGCAAGCAAACAATTACTCTTCTACCTTCCTTGTAGTCGTGCTTTATCCATATGCATGCCCATAATTTCTTATCCACCAACTTTCTCGGTATTACTGTAAACCTATTGATATCATGTATGCATTCCTCTCCGTAGCGTAGGCTGTCAGGTAGGTCTCGTTGGCTTTTATAATCATATATGGGGTCTAGTAAATGAAATCTTGACTCAATGCTTTCGCGATATTTGATTCTCATGTACTGTAGCAGGTATGATTTCATCATGGTAACATCCACAATAGTTTGATCTCTGTCATCAGGTAGCCTTTTACTAAGGCCGTTCATAAATCTATCAATAAAAGTTGATGGAAAATCACTTGAGTAGTACCGGTCTTCACCCCTTTCTCGAGTAATATCGTTACAGGCTCTGAACTAAAACACTTGATTTTGACCCCATTAGTCCATGTCTCTCCATCTCTCTTTTCCAATAGTAGAAGAAATAAGTATTCGTAGCACACCCAGGGAGCTAGGATGAAATTCCCTTCCAGAGATGGAATATATGCTTTGTATTTTAATCCGGTGCGATTTCCAGTAGCAAGGAACCAGCAATATTCTGCACTTGCTATTCGCATTTCTGTGTTTCTTTTGTTGGTTTGGGAGAGATATCGAAACGCATCGAGAACGACTTGAGGTGTTATACATCCACCATTAAGTATTTCCTTCATATGCTCTACGTAGGGCTGTGTGTGTGCTGTTAGGACTGGATGTGTTACATCGCAAAATATCAAAGCTTACAGTAAGATATTTCGTAGAATGGCTGAGGAACTCTAGAAGAAGAGAAAGAGCCATTTTAATTCAAATTCTGGTGAGATCAATTGAAGGAAAACTTTCCAAACATAAGATTATTCAATCCTTCAGTGTTACAGCCTGTGTGAATTGTTCTGCTGGTGCTCCAACAGAAGCATTCCATTCCTCAGACTCTATTTTGTAAGAACTTCAAAATAAAATAATTTATCCTTGTTTATATTTTTTGGTTTTCAGCGACACTTAATAGATAGTCAATTGAATGTATAAATTCGATCCTCTTTGATGGATATGAAACATTGCTCCAGCCAATGTATTTATGACATAATGCCGGCAACATTTCCAACTACCCTTGACAAGTTACGAAATTGGATATATTTCAAACCATTTCAAGATTTATGTGATCGCAATTACTCAATCATCAAATGTATAATTGATCTCCGTTTTGTGGGTGCGTTTTGTTTTATTGCTTTTCTGATTAGCAACTCTCATGTAATTAAGATACGTCTTATTCGTTGATGGCTCCAGTTTTCTACTTTGTGTCTGAGTGTGTAAAACAAATTACTGGGTTCATCCTGGAAATAAAAATATCACAAGAAATATTTGTGACTAATAAGGAGAATTTTTCCTCAAGGACATTGACAGAGGAGACAATTTGTGTCCTGAGGACCTGCACTTTAATGAGTCGAGATTTCTATCTTTCTCTTTTTGTGAAATGTATAATTCTTTGTGAATCGGTTCCAGCACGGCTCCTGGTTCCTTGTAGTACTGGTCTGTATTCAGTGGCAGAGGGACGCCTTATCTTGCAGAAAATTGAGTAGGACCACATGTATTTTTTTTGAACGGCGTCACCTAACTCAAAACAAAAGTCATCCGAATGAGCAGGCATGACCAACCTGGGAAATGATGAAATGCTTAAGAATTTAGGGTCGAATTTGCACATACTTTGGAGATGAAAAACAAACAAAATGCTTCTTAAGAGGGCTTTCGTTTGAGACCGAAACGTATAGAATAATCACCTGCAATTTTTCATTTTATTCGTTGAAAACTTAAACAAATCTTCCAAAAAACACAGCCATTGAAACAAAAAGTCGCTAGTAACGTTATATGGCCAAAGCTATCTTTGAATCAATTTTTTACATCTAAATATAATATTCGATTGTTGGAGAAACTGTTTGCTCAGTAACAATGGTCCATTACACATAAATCAATGAAAACAAAATAACATTTTGTCATTGTAAGTGTTCTGAGGCAAAAGAGTATCTCTATATGAAAGTTACAGGCCAAATTGTTAGCATTCAAAACATGATAGCATAATATGTGTAAATCGTATGTGTTTGGTCAAGGGATCAAACAAGAGCACAAGAAACGATGTGTAATAATAATGAGGAAGAAGGAAAGAAAGTCAATTATAAGTAAAACAGTAAAATATAATAGCATACAATGCGTAAAAATTGGAGTTAAATCTACAAGTCTGTCTGTAGCAGTAGTACACGAACTGCAGTAGTCAAACAGATTTAGGAAAAATGCACGATAGTAAATTGTATCCATAAAATTGAATGCTTTACATTGGTGTTGGCCATTCACATATTTTGAACATATGTATTGACATGAGCCATCTCTCCTGTTCTATGATTGAGCTTAACACTTGCAATTAACTTTTGTGTGGATATTATTGACGAACTTTGTTTGGCCGATTCGTTATCGACATGGAAAACAAGGTCACGTTGATAAGGTGCGTGGTGTTTTTTGATAAGTCTACATTCATGTGGATATTTTACAATAATTAATGTTGATCATCATGTCACATGCAAAATTGCGCAACGGAAATGTTAAAGAAACATTTGTTTTACAGGGAGGGCAGTTTGTGAATTCTCGGTTTGGAGTTACAATGGATGTCGTGTCAACAACATTTCAAAAACGTATTTTGCTGCTGGAATGGCAACTAAGATTTTTTAAATGAGCTTATCTGTATCACCAGGTACATCTGAAGTATCTACCTTTCTAATACGTGGTGGCAAGGCCAAGGCAGTAAGGCAATCTCCCGGCTGCTTCCTGTAGACATTAATCTCATCACAAAAGATGCTGGTGTGCGGATATTAGAAAGGGTCTAATTGTTTTGTATTGCCAAAGTTCACATTTCAATTTTGTATTCACTCTGCACTGCATTGTAAACGCAAATTTGAGAGTCGTGTTAGATTGTACTGCAAGAATTTGCATTCAAGGTTGGGGTAATTTGAGCCAGCCGAGTGTCATCATCTGATTTTTTGTCGTTTGTTAACTAGCTCTTTAGCTAAGCTTTTTCTGTTACTTTCGGTTCGTCATTATAGCTGTGGCTTAACAGCTTTGTTCTTAACTACATTTTACTCTTCTAGTCTATTATGGAATAGCTTGTTGCCACCGTGGTGCTATAGGTGCTCTCTAGAGCTCCTTAAAAACGGAAGACGATTTTACCTACCTCTACTATACCATTTGTCCTGGCGGGACTCACGACTTTCTTTCGTCGCTCACAAAACGATAGTGACTTTTTCAGACCAAAGGAACGCAGGCTTTTGCTTCAAAAAGCTTAAAACTACAAAAACGACAAGAAAACGTACGCTGTTTCCACTCCCGGCACTTGCGTGCCATGAAAAACAATTTCGTACAAATAAAACAAAATCCAGCAATTTATAAATATTTAAATAATCAAACTGAATGATGAAGATGGCAATTACAACGAGCGTTTACTCAAAACACGTAGTTTCCCAACGTTTCGGCTCACTGTTTCAGCCTTCTTCGGGGGATTATAGTATGTGACGTTATGAAAGGAAATCACCATTGTGTTTTTAAAAAATGCGGTGCATACTGAATTCCTTCAGTATGTATTGGCGGGCAAAGGCTTTAGCATTTTTCGGCGGAAAAAAAATGTTTCAAAATTGTGATCTTTGTATTTATGTGGTCCCCAAGTGGTCAACTGTTGGCGTGTTTACGCATAAACTTGATTGACGACTCGAGTTTTCGAGCGTTCCATGTCAGCAAGACATTAAAACGGTAAGATCATCGGAGGAAAAGTTTATCAAACCGAAAAATAAGTACCGTATCGTAATATGCTACTCGCGCTGCTGATCACAAACAAACATTTTCTTCTTTTTTTACATAAACCGGTGGATTGCAGCAGAAAAGATTTTTCTTTTTCGTATTCCAAAGGAATTCTTCTTCGAAATACTTTTTAGGCTGAGCTTGAACGGTTACATACGCAATTACGCAAACATCTTGCTGATAACGGCAACAAGACAAAATTCTACTTACAACTTATCAACAATAGCCATCATAAGCAAATATTTTTTCCTTAAATTTCTCGTCGCGACCATCAGCAACCAACTATTTCTTAAAAATATAAAAAATAATTTTCACCCGGGCTCGAGGTATCATAACAGCTAAAATTAACCATGAGTAGTGATTTTAGTGAGCTTTTGTCATTCGTACCTACGGAATATGCACTTGAAGGAATATGGGTGATTTATGTTGACTTGCGTGAAAACGGTTTCCTCAATAATTTTAATTTTTAGCGACAATTAGACTAGAAAATATGCCCGGTTAATGCTTAGTGAATTTTCGAGCTATTAGAGTATTAGATCATATAAACACCCACAAATGCAGACAGTTCTTACCCGTGTTCAGTGCGTAAATATATGCTTCAAGAATTGCAGGCGGAATTGAAGATTTTTATGAGTCAGTAGGGAGGGTTAGATTGTTTTGTATTGCAAACACAATCCAATTTTGTATTCACAATGCAATGCATTGTGAATACAAATTTGAGAGTCGTGTTAGATTGTAACACAAAAATTTGCATTCAAGGTTGGGGCAATTTGAGGCAGTCGAGTGTCATCATCTGATTTTAGTTGGTTTGTTTACATGGAAATGAACAGACAAAAAGCATCTGATGACGCACGCGCGCGACAGACGCTAGAGTGAGGCAAATTCAAGCCCAAATAGGGGCAATGTGGAGCATGNAATTTGAGGCAGTCGAGTGTCATCATCTGATTTTAGTTGGTTTGTTTACATGGAAATGAACAGACAAAAAGCATCTGATGACGCACGCGCGCGACAGACGCTAGAGTGAGGCAAATTCAAGCCCAAATAGGGGCAATGTGGAGCATACAACAGCGAATTCTCTGAATGAAAACATTGCATTCTGAAAGGCTTGTGAGAATGCACTGCGTTGGACTTTTGTCGTAATATTTGCATTTAAAATTTCTTGAATGCAAATTGTGAACACAAAAGGACATCTAACCCTCCCTACTTTCATGTTGGTATGCCCTACAGTTTCCAAAACGGCTCGGATTGCGGGGAAGGAGCAGATTTGTCGAAATTAAGGACACTGGTTGGCAAGCTGAACATTTTTACATTTGACTCGCTTATGTTTGCTTGTTCGTGGTTGTTGTGGACATTTACTACTAACAGTGTGCAATGTTAAGCACGACATTAAACACATCTCAAACAATAACCTGATCAGTAGACACGGTTATTGATGCCGTTAGATGTTCTGTCAAAATGAAGAGAGCGGAGCAGAAGATAGTAAAAATGTGAGCGATACAATTCTAGGACTGTTTAATGTATGGTATAGCCGTGCTCTTTATTTTATTACTATTAAACACACACTTGATTACATTTTTCAATTATCAATTATTCTACCAACAAGTTATTAATAAATATGAATTAATTCTCGTCCACCTTTTCACTTTAACCTACAACTATTTGAAAATCCTCTCATCTCTCTACAGACATTGGCAATTAGTTTGTTTACAAGTGCTCAAAAGCCTATTTTACTGGATTGTGTTAGTCGGCATTATTTACGGTTGCTCCGAATACTCTATTGACTTCATTTGAAATATCGCTAATATTCAATACTGATAGAATTGACATTGATTATAGTCTAACGTAACATTTCAGTGGCTGCAATTAAAAGGGACATTGCAAGACCGACTCCAAGTAAATGCCAAATAGCCTGTAATTTTTCTAAAGAATTCGGTTCCTGGCTGTCATTCAAGTTTTGTAACATGGGCAGTCGTGTATCTGCTCGACGCATCTCCAATTTTTCAATCAGTGTTTTTGCGAATGCCTGTATTGTGCCGAATTCATTCGTATCGAAGTACTTGCTACCTCTTCGTAAGCCCAAGAGCCACTGCGACATGCCTGAAGACTGACTTAGAGCTTTCCATCTATCCAGAATACCAGAATCTTTCAGCTGACCCATAA
>VICI01004975.1:0-10057 GCA_019593645.1 Akabosia matsudoensis
AAAAAAAAAAAAAAAAAAAAAAAAACAACAACATAAACAATTTGTACTTACGGTGGTCGTCAATAGTCACAACAAAAAAGTGTCGTATTAAATTTCTTTACTTACACTAGCCGGGTATGCTACGCACCGTCGCTGTTATAAATAGTTTGGTCGGTACTGTACTGCAACTCGAGACGAATTTAAAACCTTGTCAAGGTTATTAACACCGAGATAATTTTTGATTGCAACATGTCGAATCAAGTTTCGCATTATGTGCCGTATGGCCGATTGACAAATATTAGTGCTTATTAGACGTTCTTTTATTTTTAAAGAAATAAGAAAACTATGCAAACGTAATGCAGATGATCTTTTAATTTATCACGAGGAAACTTTGGAAACAATTTTGAGAGAGATGAATGAATTTAAATGAATGATGGAAAGGTAAGAAAGATGCGTGTAGAAATCGTCCTGGTGTGGATTGCCGGTCATATTTTATCCTGGATTATTGGAGACGGTTTTTTTAGTAATAGTCGGATGGATATTCTAAAAAGAAAAGAATCATGGTGGTTTTTAATGGCTAATCATGAATGATGAAGGGATAAAGCATTTATATTTATTCTTGTTACGATCTTGGAGTGGGCCATAGTCGATTCCAACGATCCAACTGAAGATATCCGATTCTGTTGTTGTTTTCGGGACCGGAGCGGCTTCGATAAGGTTCAGGAGTAGAATGCCCGCCGCAATCAGTAAAAGTATGGATGAGTTTATCATATTTTTGGAAAAATGATTATCCTGTTTGCAGAACAGCTTGTGAGAAGGGAAAATGAAATTTTTCGAAAAATTTGCTGAGACTTGTACTGGTTCAGATTTAGAAGTGGAATGAGGCTAAAACTTTAACCGTTTTTGGTCTGCAGTTAATGCAACAAAAAAGAGATTATAATAAATCCGTTTCGCAATCTCAAGCGGCAAGGAATATGAAAAGCAGGCATCTTGAAAAGTACTCACTATCAAAGCATCGCTAAAACAACTCATCCACGCCACCAATTGGCATCTACGTTAAACATCTAAATTAAATATCAAAACGGTTTTACATTCAAATCGACCACGATTCCTTGCCGTGCAAGTACTATGTACATTGAATCACTTGATTTAACTTGCAGATCAGGACTGCAAACCTCGATTAGACACGTGTCCAAAAATAACCTTTCTCCGCCAGGTGACGCTTCTAGTTTCAAATGGTCCTCTTTTTTAAATGTCTTACTTCCAAAGCAAGCACATCGGCGTTCCACCGGCGTGCTCTTAAAGATACACCAGAGGGTAGACAAATATTTTATGCTTTGCTGAACTGTATTTCGAAATACCTCTTTCAAGCAAAGAGCGTGTATTTTTTTATACCACATCGTACTCTACCAGCAGAATCTGTTAAATATTTCTAGATTGTTCGTATGTCAACTTTATGTTGACTAGAGCCACTGACAACAAAAAAGTCACATTATTTTAGACCTCGCACAAACTTGTATACATGTACGTAACATGTATATATACTGTGTGTGTGTATATATTTCAACATTTAACAGTATAATTTCATACATTGCAAGAGCTTATTCCCAACAGTATGGGACTTTTTTTCGAAACTAATACACCTACTTATTTTATCCTTTATTCTAACTCTTAATATGAAACTCATCATTGTCTCCGTTTCATTTTGCGCTTCCTTTTCTGCATGCAAACATACAACATAGTAACAGTTAAAAAACTAAAACTAATTTATCATAGTAATTAACTTGAGCTCCCGGACGCTTTTCCCGACAGTTGAGTAATGTGGCGATTCAATTTGTGACAAACCATGCCTTCTACAAGTTCATTTAAAATTCCATTAACCGTCAGTCGCGTACTCGTAATAAGATACAAACAAGTCCGGAAGTCGGTCTAGTACCAGCCAAAATTCTTTCTTGTTTACATGAAAACACGAGACCATGACCATACTATTTCTGAGTTTATTAAGTAGCGAAAGCTACTTTATAAAATTGTCGGGGATGTCTGTCCATCCGTCCGTCTGTCCGTTATCACGAAATCTCAATAACGCTGTAACGTACGGACAGGAGATTTTGCATAGTTGTTTGTCTGCTCAACGAACTTCTTGTGACCAAGTTTTAAAAAAATCGGTTGCATAGTATATGATTTATGGATCATGCAAGTTTTGTTGACTGCATCATGAAGATTTTGTGTAGCGCATTTTGCAGGTCCTGTTTCAGCGAATCTTGCAGGTCCTATTTCAGCGCATCTTGCAGGTCCTATTTCAGCGCAGCTTGAAGGTCCTATTTCAGCGAATTTTGCAGGTCCTGTTTCAGCGAGCGAATCTTGCAGATCGTGTTTTAGCGAATCTTGCAGATCGTGTTTTAGCGTAAAGGTGTCTTTCGCTACTTTTGAGGATCGTGCATGAGCGCTTTATTTCTTAACGAAAAGCCCTACGATAAATAGCTCAACTTCTTTTGAGAGCTAAATAACGAACCATGAGCAGCTCTTTTATGTGGAAAGCTTTAGCCTTGTCAAACAAATTTTACTCTTACTTTCTTCCTTATCCTCATTTAATAAAAGTCGACGTTGATAACCGTCAAACTCTTTGTGGCGTCAACTCCCCGCCCAGATTCTGTTTTTCACTCGCCGCCATGTTTGTTGAACTTTTTTCATCCGCATGGGTCTTTCTTGACACTGAGCTCCTTCACAAAAAGGTCCTTTACCTAGGCTTATCTTCAATGATAACCTCAGCGATTTGCCTTAACGTCATTTACATGTATTTCGGGAGGGAGCTTTGCGAAAATTACTTCAATTCTTTGCTCCAATTCGACTCCAATCTGAGTTCAAAACGACTCAAATCCCAGCTTCGTTATCAAAACAGCTTATCTTTTGTCCGGCTCCTCTTAGTCCAACTCAGCAGTCTAATCAAAAACCAACCAAACTGTGATAAAACTGGTCTACTAATTTGTAACTTAATATTTTCCATGATTCTTATCGGGACTGGTCTTACTACCGCGCTTCTATTTAAAAATCTCGACCCGGCGCTTATCGCATTGGGTGGCCGCCAGTTTCGGTGGTCAAACGTTTACCTATACCCAACATCCTTTGTAATCAGCTAATTTGCCAATTCAGAGCTGAGCCAGACCTTTATTCATGTTTTGTCGGTTGCCTTGCCCATGTTTTCTCTGACTAAATCAATTTTAGACAAGCTTTCGCGATTCTTCCTGACCCCCCAGGGGATCGCGCGATGTTCCCAGTTTCATATTGTTTCTCAACTGGCGGAGAGGGGACTTCGGGTGGGAATCGGACTCGGGATGGGCCAGGCGTTTGTCTTCTGCGTGTTCAGTAACTTTGTGACAATCGTCAGGTGGAAAATAAGTACCTGGAGTGTATATGGCCGCCAGTTTCGGTGGTCAAACGTTTACCTATACCCAACATCCTTTGTAATCAGCTACTTTGCCAATTAAGGGCTGAGCCGGACCTTTATGCATGTTTTGTCGGTTGCCTTGCGCATGTTTTCTCTGACTAAATCAATTTTAGACAAGCTTTTGCGATTCTTCCTGACCCCCCAGGGGATCGCGCGATGTTCCCAGTTTCATATTGTTTCTCAACTGGCGGAGAGGAGACTTCGGGTGGGAATCGGACTCGGGATGGGCCAGGCGTTTGTCTTCTGCGTGTTCAGTAACTTTGTGACAATCGTCAGGTGGAAAATAAGTACCTGGAGTGTATGGGCGTGCGTTGTAGGCGTCAACTTGACAGCGTACCTTGCCATGGCTCAAACGTTACCAAAAATCGTGTACGCCTATGAGCTAAGTTCGCAGCTACTCAACCGCAAATGGCCAAGGGACTTGGCCCTCATTCGAAGATGGGTTGGAAGGGCAGGAGACTTTTTGTTTCTAGAGAAATCTTTGAAGGCTCAGCGCCCAATCTGCTTTTATTACGGCATTGCCATTTTCGATAATGAAACGAAAACAAATTTTTATGCCAACTTGTTGGGCTACACCATGGATCTTTTTTTACTGATTTCAAATGAAAGGATATGGGGGTGAGAAAAAAATAAACAAAGAAACATAAAAAATGGCGGTTGGTTTAATAAAATAAGTAGCGTGTTTAATTAAAAGTACAAGACTTGACTTAGCAAAAATTAATATAGTTTTCTACACTTTAATTTTTAACAAATTATACATGTTTACGATATAATGTGTAAACGGATATTTACTTTACCACAGCGTATTTCAGCATTTGAAACCTATGCACAGAGTGTATTTTGCAGATATATATCTGTAATTATATATATCTGTACATGTATTTAAACCGGCTTCGGTGTATTACTTTTGTGAGCTTAAGGTTAAATTGACAAGAAAGGTTATTTCACGGTTTAAATCAACAACACAGTAATTATGAGCAGTGGACCGGTCAACTCCTCGTCAAATACTGGACAAGGCTCCTCCAGGTGTCTTTCTTGCATAGTTTTCCCAGTAACAGTGAACGCCCTATGGTGAAGGTTTCCAAAAAATATTAACAGGATTTGTTTTGTTTGTACCAGGCGAGGAGGTATAACAAACCCGGAAGATCTCGTTGACCTCGACCCTTTTGCTACTTTGATGAAGTTTCTAAAGGCGGAAATCAGGAAGAATCCAAGAGCTCAGGCGGCGACAAACTTTTACGCTCAGGTAGCCATCGTCCTGAATAGCTTCAAAGATCACAATCGAAAATCCGGATGAAATAATGAGTGTTGAACAGACAATCAAATAAGATTTAAGATTTATTTGGTTTGATGTCATACTCATACCCTCGAAAGGCAAATTACATGAAATGACAAATCATTAAACTCCAAATAAAATTTGAAGAAAACCCCTAAATTTTCATTTGATTGTATTTATTTTTTTCATGAAAGAAAAAATGGTGGGATATTTTATGAGCCACCCTGTACATGTCCTTTTGGATGATGGAGTATTAATCTACCATGCTCATATTTTTGCCTAGATAGATTGTAAAACACGAGCTTTTATATGTGGTGTAGATTGGATAGAGTATATTTTTAATTGAGGAGAGAAAAAAACTTCTTTTTTTTGAGACGCTATTGCAAATTTGTATTTGATTGGAGTAACAGTCGAATTACTTGTTTTGAAAAATGCTGACAAATAGTCCTCCTCGTCGATCCTTAAGGCTGGCGAGTATGACCCGACAGCCTCACGAGGGGAAGGGCACGAGAAAGTATAACAGAACAGGAAAGGGGCTAAGGCTAACGCCACTACGGAAAGCAATTGTTTTGGAGTTTTTAGAGACGAGGGTGGAGGGTAGGAACAAGTTGGGGGAGGAGTGGTCCCGTATGGTAGTCAACGAGATGAAGAAGGCAAGGTGCGGTGGTGGAGTTACCCTGGCAGATGTCGACAAATGGATTGAGGAAGATGACAATTTAAAGAATGTTAGAAAAAAACCGCTTATTTCAAGAAAATGTGGAGCTGAATTAGTTTTTATTTTTGATACATTTTTTACAGCTTAAAGCTCAGTTACATGCGGAATCTGGGGAGGGTCTTGTGGGGACGATTAAAGTAGTAGAGCTTGAAAAGCTCTTGGAAGAGGAGCAGGAGGACGATGAGGATCAGTTGGAAGTCGATGAAGGACAAGGTGGTGGTCCACTAGAAACCGAAAGCGATGAATTGGCTCTTTTGATCGACGCTCTTAGCGAAGGGAATGATACTTCAGGAGAGGAAAGCCTAGAGGAAGACATACAAAACTTCATACTAGCTTTGAGTGAGAATTCCACTCAATCAGGAGTAGATGCTCAAGTTGTTCCTCCAGGCCCTCAAGTAGCTCCGGTCTCGGGAAAAATCAACTTTTGGCTTGACCAGCAACGGCTGGCTGGCGACCAGCTCCTTCAAACCATAGAGTTTTACAAAAGCCGATTCGGTGTGGAACCCGACCTTGTTGGGACCCAGTCTGACGCCGTTGAAGGAGGAGAGGCTCATCACGAGTCTAACTCGACACAGAGAAAACTCCACAACTTGATTTGGCTTTTGCGTAATCGCTACTTGCAAATCAGCCAGTACCTCTTCCAAATGGGAATTGTGGGGGAGCAATAAGAAAAAAAATTCACCCATCCCCCTCCACCTACTGAAAACACTAAAAAAACACTTTTAAAAAGTTTATGGTCTTACAAAATTGGCTTTCCTGTTAGCGAAGCTACTTCAGTTCTCCTTAACGCTGCTAACTTGTAAATGAATAGATACACTTTGTTAAAAATAAATACCATTTCCCTCCATTCCCTCCAAACACGCTGAAAAGTCAGCCTTCTGTGTAGAATTTTATATCTTGAACGCATTGAAAGCAGACCTTTCAGCCAGCGAATTATTTCTTTGAAACCACACTCAACTCAAAGATTTGCTTTTCATGCGAACAAAGCGTTTTCAAAAACGATTCCATCCAGAGACTAATTTAGAAGAAACTTTGCTATTTTCCTCCAGGACATTCCAGGAGAGAGATACGCACAAATCTCATGCCTCGTGTAGAAGTGACTCAACAGACAAAAAAAGAAACCAATTCGCTGTGTAAAGAAAGATGAAGACGATGAGATGACTCATTTCATAAAATAGAACTGTACAAGAAGCTATGCATTGTCTTAACTTAAGCTGCTCGGCTTAATGATAAACATCTTAGAGTTAAACTCTGATTTTGTAGCATTGGCAGGGCTGCTGATTTTTTCTTCTTTTTTTCGTTTTTTTTTTTTTGTTTACATACATTCATGGTTGTGATTTTTGGATAATATAATAAGCAAGAAAATTTTCAAAGATTACTTTTGAGGACAAAAGAACATGACAAATTGGAATTTATTGAAGAAATGAAGTTAACATTTGAAACTGATGTTCATTCGATAAAACAAAACTTTTGGATGAATTCTTTTCTGGTAGGGATTGAGAGGGGGATTCGGGGTGTTTTCAGGGGTATCTTGACTCCAGATACTGGCACCACTGGACCGCCAGCTCTTGAAACATTTCCAACATGATTTTGATAGACATCCGGTTGAGGATGAGCTTCGCCTCCAGGATCTGCATAGTGAGCAGAAGGTGACGAGTCTCGATCTCATTCAGGTTCGCCTGGACTTGAGCCTCCATTTGGGCGATTTGAGCGTCCAGCTCGGCCTTGCGTTTCAGGTGCATTTGGTTCTCCTCAAGGAGACGGCTACGCTCTTTCAACATCTTGGCGCGTTGTCGGCGATTTTGCTTTTGGCTTAGCTGCTGCTTCGTGGCTGGCGAGGGGGATGAGGTGGAACAAGATGGAGCTTCTCCAAGGGGTAGTTGTCCCTCTGGCTTCAACTCTTCACTCATAGTCTCTAAAATAAAATATTAATACACTGTTACGCAAAAAGTATCGTAAGAAAAATAAAGAATATTTTTTACCAACTTTTGTTTCCGGAGAATCGAAAAAACGTTTGACACGTAAGCGGTGAGCTTTTAAAGAAAAATGTTATACAATCCGTCAGAATCAACAGCTCTGAACAAGAGTTGGCGATGGATACCGAATAGCTATTCAATCGGGCAAAATAATGTTGTCGAATTAGTTGGACTTCGGGACCGAGAGCCAATCAAAAGGAACGACGTGTCTAGAAAAGTCAAATTTGTTGTAGCATATAGCCGGCAATGTTGAATGTGTTATGCTGTACTGTACTTGTATAAAAACAATATTATTCTGATATGCTTCCCATTTAAACAAAGTGAAATTGAAAACCATGACAAAAACTTGATGTACCTTGTTCAGTTGTAAATTAAAGTTTATTGTTTTATTTTGAGGTTTTCTGTATACTTCGTTCAACTAGTTTTGGCTAAATCGTTGTTATCTTGCGTACTCTGAGCATTCATTCTTTGTTTGAAAAAATAGTAGGTCCCTGGAAATGATGTTGATCCAGGACCGGACTGAGATGCCATCAAAAACCCAAGACCATCTTCAATTCCTTTCCAGAGCGCCACCTTCCATGTTTCTTGACCACCTTGACCTTTGAAAATAGGTTCGTCTTTGTTCTCAGCCATGATTTTAACTGAACTTTTCCCTGCTGAAATTAGAATTTTCTCCTTTTAAATACTCCGGTTGGAATTTAGTTGCAAGAATTTTTTTTTTCGAATGTCAACTGCTTGATACTATTTACTAGCTAGGTACACTTTGTCATCGTTTTAGGCTTACATATCCCATACGAGTCTCCCCGCTAAACTTCCTGTGTATTTTACTCTTTGGCACTGTAATCTTAAGATGAATACCTAAGTAACCCCATTGTATTTTATCATGTTCTTTATCGCATTTAACTGTACATTTTGATCATCCAATCCAAGTATATCTTCTCTTGTACATACTAACTAAATGCACACTAGTTCTAACTTTAAGTAAGCATTACGTCAGCTTTGGATTTTGTGTTGAAGGAAGGTTTTTTTCTCAAAAGATTGCACAGGGCGACGTCTCTCGGTAGAGAATGCATGTAGTAACAATTATATGATTTTGATTACGACTGAAATGAGGATAATGACTAAGTTTGACGGGTTTATGGTTTTGGAGGTTTACATGGAAAGAATGCTTCTGAAAATGAAGCTAAGCTTATAAATCTTGGAGAATTCTTAAACCACTAACCAAAATTAAAAATGACATTCAATGTTTACTTTGTAAAAAGATGCGCTTTAATTACTATTAACGAAAAGTTTGTTCAAATGCTGGATTTGACTCTTTAATTTAGCTACCTAATGTAATAATGTTCCTATTTCCATAGATAAAGCCTTTCGAGAGATTAAAAATGTGAATCATGTTCGTTTTTCAAATTTTCTGTAATTTTAGTTTTGCACCGTTCCATTCTGCATCACCTGAACTAATTGAAAACACGAAATAATATGCATATTTAAAAAAAAAAACGATTTACGGAAGCATTATCTCACCATACGACACAAAACGGTCTGTGTATTTGGCACTGGTCTTTTGGAAAAAAACCCTTTCCGTATATTTTCCTTAAGCAGAGTTTCCCCATATATTTTAATTGCCGAATTTTTCCAGTGCATGAAAGAATTCTTGACCACTTTCTTTGAATGCAGATAAGAATAATTATTTTCGAATAATGCTTTTAATTTGGTCCTCCCAAAAATAAAGAAGTCAATTTGGCAGCAGAGAAAATTCAACAGTTGTTAATCATATGGTGTAATCTATTAATCATTTAAAAGATGATCTTATGTCCTTTCACCTTTTATTCATGAGCACATTTATTATGCAGACTAAATTAGACATGCAGAGATACGAGTCTTACTCTAATCAAGTGAAATTTGTCAGCATTTAGTTGTAATTTGCATATCAAGCCATTTAGTTTTAACCTTTGATACATGCACCTTTAGTGCGTTAGCTGAAGAAGCTTGATTTTCGAAATACTTACTGAAGGAACGAGGAAGAATTTTCTTTTTGTCTGGAAATGGTCATATCCATTTTCTTCCTGGTTATCTTCTGTCTTATTTTCACAAGAGAGATAACAGCGACCGTTCTGGCACGCGGGATCAAGTATAAGTAAAGGAGACGTTCAAAATAGTTTAACCTTGCTCAATAATCCAATCAAATTAATCATAATGCATTTGAGTAGTGGTAGCTGACAAAAATGTCCATGATGACAGGCATAGAGGAGGAGGTATAATTTTCTTCACTTGAATTACGCTATGAGGATGTTGGATCGTTTTAGTTACTTTAGACAGATATAAGTCAAGACCGCTCCTTTTCCTCCTAGCTATAATATGCATTCATTGCTTTCCGGGATTTAAAAGGCAAATGTCAGTTCCTGATGACTGATTTGATTCAATTTCATCATGTCTAACATAGGACATAGCTTCACTTGGGAAAAGTATATGAAACGCCACATTGCTTCCCATGACTCCATCCCTTACCCGTCTTATCTCGATTAATTTACATAACAAGCCAGTAGAGGGAAATGGATGCCCGGTGGCATATGGAGTAGCTTGTAGAGGACACCAAAATGCATAGGGGGATTGGAGGGAGAAGAAAATTGGGTTCATTATACACAAATGCAATTTTTCTGAAATCATTC